>PVLD010004082.1:0-130973 GCA_004027595.1 Dinomys branickii
CTTTGATGATATCATGAGATTCTTCCTTTCACACTCATAAGCTGCCATGCTGTCTTCAAGTTCTGAAATTCTATCTTCGGTTTCATTTAAACGGTTTTGCATGCTTTCAGCGTTAGTTTTCAAATCCTGGCATTCTCTTTGGACCTGTTTCATTCTTGGTAATTCATTCCTAAATTGCTCTTGTAACGTTTCCATTTGTGTCCTACTTTCTTCTAGAATTTTGTCTATTTCTTGTCTATGTAAATGGAACATTTCTTCCATCATTGTTTTCAGCTCGTTTTTTGTCTGAGAAATCAGTGCGGTTATGTGGGTTATTTCTGCTTTAAGCTCTTTCATGGCCTGTTGGAGTTGTTTCCTTTCGGATGCAATCGTTTCATAACTTGAAGTTATGTGGCTTCGTGGTTCCCCTGTATCTTCACATTCAAAACTTGTTCTGGGTGGGGTTGTGTTTTGAGACTGCATTTTGTTCCTCTGTTTTCCCATTTTTGGGTATCAGATTCAAACTGTGGAGCTATAAATTCCACAGGCAGTTCAGCAGGCAAAGGTCTGCTGCAGAGGCTGCTCCAGTGATTCCTTCTCTTTGGGAGAATGTCCCTTAAGCTGTCTGCTGAGATTTCCGCTTCTACTCCCTACCCCAAGACCTGGCCAGTGCGAATAAACAGCTTGCTGCCCCAGGAGTCTTGCAGAGAGGCCACTCAGGTGTTCCTCCCTGGGTGGAGCTCCTTCCCCCCTCAGAAATCCCGCTGGAGTGCCTAGCTAGCTCTTCCCACCCGGGAGGTCCCGCAGTCGTTAAAGCTGCTTTGATGTCACTTGCTGGGCTGAGCTTCTTCCGGACTCAGGAATAACCGTTTAGAGTGCCCACTTAACTCACCCTGTGATTGTGCAGACAGGAATGCCGTTCAGAAGTATCTCCCTGGATGGAGCTTTTTCCCGACTGAGAAATCGTGCCGATCCCTGTCGCTCCAGTTCGCACAGTGCCGGCTGTGGGGGTAGGGTTCTGAGCGGGATCCTGGACCGCTGCCCAGATTGGCGCAGTCTGTCCCAGTAGCGCGTTCTCTGAGTTTCCTCTGCTCCTCTGCCTCCAACAAATCCTGGTTACAGCCGCCTCTGAGCCAGTCAGGTTCAGGAGCTGAAGCCGTTCTTCCCTCCACACTCGCTCTCTCGGCTGTACGTGATTTGAACCGAGCTTCGGCCCAAGAGCCGCACTGATCCCTCGGGCGCCCAGCTCTCAGGATCCGCCCACTTCTCGCCGCGTGGCTTGTCAGCTGGCCCTTTAATGCTCAGGCTGCGGAGAGCAGCCCGATCAGTTGGAATTTTGCATCCACGGACCGGGCAGCTGCGTGCAAAGGATTGGTCTCTGGGAGAGATTCCCTCTGCTGCTCACCTGGTTGCCATCTTCTGAAAACTCTCCGAACTTCCTTTAATCCAAGCACTCTGAGAGGCTGCAGCTGGAGAATCACAAGTTCAAGAATGGAAAATTTAGTGACTTACCGAGGCCCTCCTCGCCTCGGGGCCCCGCTCTCCTGAGGGCTTGGGTCTGTGGTGCAGTCCTGGGCCTGAAACCTGGAGCTGCGGCCCTAGGCGTGGTGCACTCTGTTCGCCCCAGCCCGGCCGTTTCTGTATAATATAAAGTTATCTTCATTTCTGTTAATACAAAAACGATTGAGGAAATACAGAATTGCAGAGAAAATAGAAGGGAATTAGCTCTGGATGCTGTCCTACATAATGTTACCTTTACCTTTGTTACTCAGTTACACAGATGATGGCCCATTCGATCATTCAATTTTTCTCCCCCTTCATCTCCGTTGCCCTACCACTCAATCATTCATCTTCCCTGTGATAATAACTGTACTCCTGGGTTTATCTATATCCTTCGACTCTCGCCTTGGGAAGAGATATAGCTGCCTCAGTCTATACTATAACATACATGGGTTTATACAAACTGCCATGGTTAGAGGTGGGAAAGCACATATGCTCACAGCGGACCGCCCGACTCCGCCCTGTTGTCGTGCTGTGGGTGGAAGCAGGTCCAGTCCATGAGGTGTCCTGAGTGGGGCCCACATCGGAGCAGCCGCGGGGCCCACTGTGGTGCAGCTGCGGGGCCCACGGAGCAGCCGCGGGGCCCACTGCGGCGCAGCTGCGGGGCCCATGGAGCAGCCGCGGGGCCCACTGCAGAGCAACCTCGGGCCCCTGAGCAGAGCAGCCGGGGGGCGCCCTCTGTGACCCTTTTGGCTCTGTCCCATTGCCTTGATGCCAGAGGCCCTTTCTTCTCCTCCCACCTCCTCCTAATCTCCAGCATTAGCGTTCCCCACCCCTTGCAGCTGGGCAATGGGTCTCCGAAGCTGAAGCTGCAAATGCCGAAATAAGGGTGTGGCCAAGGGTGTACTTGGAGCGGCGACCTCCTCCCTCTCCTCCCTCTCTGTCTCGTCTCCCTCCGACTGTGCCATGGCAGATCTCCGATCCCCTCCTCCAGAGGAGGTTTTGCTTAGTCTTTCTGAGGGTTTCAGTTCCCATTTCAGATCCTTCTCAAGTTCAGGATATCCACCTCTTTCCTTTCTGTCCTTCACATGTTGCTATATTCCTATGTCTGAGTGGCATTCCTCCGGGAGGTTCTCTCTCTGCTGCCTACCCGGTCGCCATGGGTTCATACATGGTCCATACATGCAAGCAGTATGGAGACACTCTTGTTGCTCGTATTAGTAGTTTGGGGTGAGTCCTGAAGCCTGTGGACTCGTCCCATTGCTGTCAGGAACAGGTGGTGATTGTGCAGTCCGCCGAGGCTCAAGGTGCTCACAGAGGGCATTCAGGGTGGGAGCCGAAGCCCAGTAACTCAGTTCATGCTTCCTGCTTGATGCTGGAGTGAGAAGGGCGTGGTTTCGTGTGAGCCACCTCCATCTGCAGTTCTCTCTTGCTGTTGTGCTCCAGTTCCCGTTTGTTCCTTGGCTGGGTCCCTGGGAGTTGGTGTGGCTCTGATGTCGCTGCCGATGCACCCCACTGCTCCCCACTGGCAGCTGCCCACAGAGTGGAGAGGCAGGAGACCACAGCCTCGAGGCAGGCATATAGCTGGGTGTGGTGGGATGTATACTGGCTGCTCTGGCTCCACCTTGCCTCCAGGTGCTGATTAGGAATGTTGTTGCAGGGTGGGGACTGCGCTTCAGTGGCAACCTCTCATCCTCACACTGGATTTGACAACAGTTCCCAACCACCATTGCCTCTTTTCCTGGCTGCGCGCTCTCCTCTCCAGACCTGGACCAGCTCTTGGAACTCCGCTCTCCCCTGGCCGAGTCGGGAGGCTTCCATGAGCGTGGGTCTCCAGCGATTGCTGGAACGAGGGCTTGGGCCAAGAGTGTGTTTGAAGCAGTGGCTTCCTCTTTCTCCGTCTCTTCTCCCTCTGACTGTGCTGCGGCGGCCCTCTGATCCTTTCCTCCAGGAGAGGTTTTTCTTGGTCTTTCCTAGGGCTTCAGTTCCCATTTCAGATCCTTCTTGGGTTCAGGGTACACACCTCTCCTTTCTGTCTTCATATTGCTATATTCCATTGTCTGCGTGGTAATCCTTTGGGAGGTTCTCTCTCTGCTGCCTACCTGGTTGCCATCTTCCTGGAAGTCTCTCCAGGAGTTCTCATACCATCATAAATGTTGTGGAGATCTGTATTTCACATTCTGTGGGAATGCGCTTCATTTTCATGCCCAGGCACACAGCCCAGCTGTGTTCTTTGTCAGGAAGGGTCTGTGGAACCTGCAAGTTTTACCTTGAGTCACTAGAGGGAACTTACATCTCTTGGTTCTGTGGTCATTTTCCCTTGCTTCCTTCCTTCCTTCCTTCCTTCCTTCCTTCCTTCCTTCCCTCCTTCCTTCCTTCCTTCCTTCTTCCTTCCCCTCCCTTCCTCCCTCCATCCTTCCCTTCCTCCCTCCTTCCCTTCTTTCTTTCTTTCTTTCTTTCTTTCTTTCTTTCTTTCTTTCTTCATTCACTCATGAAAAAGACTGTGTTCCGGACAGAGGTGCAGTTGGATAGAGTGAAAAGTTCCTTGTTTGTCTGTCCAAGTCCTGGCACCTCCCACCTCCATTTCTCCCTCTCTAGAGAAGTAGAGTAAATATTTCCGTGTGTTACTGCATCCGTCTGAAAGGACTAGGGGAAAAAAGGATAATACCTGTGGGTTTTTGCTTAGGATCGTTCTCCAAGTCTCCAGCAGTTTTGTTAGTACATTCCTATGCCTGTGGTCAATGGAAGGGCAAGGATGAGACCTCAGTGTACCCCGAGAGAGAACCTGCAGCCAGACTGCAGGGCGCCAAGTCAGGCTCGGTGACCTGACTGTGGGGGAGAAAAGGAGGGTGTGTACGGTGACTTTCTGTGGGCCCAGGGTCTGGGCCATTCCTGCACCTGTTTGTGCCAACAGTGTCCCCTATTTGTCTCATGCCTGCCGTCAACCATACCCAGTACTGTTCTTCCAAAGTGAGCAGGGAGAGGCTGTTGGGATGGAGCAAAGCGTGGGAATTCGGCATTTCTGTGACGCATACTGTGAGCTGTGTGGCACCCGGCTTTATGCTGCTGGCCTAGAATCACCTTCTCAGAGTGAGAAGCGACCAGCCTTGGATTAGTGGGTCTAGTCTCAGTCTTGTCCAATATCCAGTATGACAAAATTTAGGGAATGTTTGAGGCACAGACAGAAAATTGACCACAGCAGGGACCAAGCATGAAACTCCCCAGAGGGAGGCTAACTTGTCTCCATTTCCATAACCTCTGGTTTCCGAATTCTGCCTCGTGTGAGATCTCTCCCTGAAGCTGTGCGGAGATGTCATGTCACCCAGCCTCCCAACCCCTGCCTCCGTGGGGAGCTGCCCTACTGCTCTTAGGGCACAGTGGCCAGGCGGTGGCCCGGAGCCTGATGGTCAGGACAGAGTCTCTGCCTCTTCAAAGTAGATGTAGTGGAGCAGAGAGAAGCCCAAATGCATTGCATTTGTGTGTAAGGAGGGGAGAATGTCTCCAGGACAGCCAGCATGAAAGGGAGGTGGGTGCCATTTGGGGGCCTGTGGAACTGGGATGCTGCTCTGTGCTGTTGGCTTTGCTTTGCTTTGTGACTTAAAGCTGGAATTAATTTTGGAATCAGCTGTGGACAGGCCCAGCAGGTCCATCGCTACGATGGCCAACAATGGAGCAGCCTGCCCAAGTATGTGTGTGTGTGTATGTGTGTGGAACAGTTGCTGCCTGCAGCACGCGGGGCTCTGGAACACAGCAGGTCCCTGGAGTGTGGCAGGTCCCTGGAACATGGCAGGTCCCACCTTCCTCAACAGAGGCTGGCTCCCCTTGAGGCCATGCTGTGAGGGAAGCTTGCTTGTCCCTTTGTTGAGGGATGATGTGGCTTCCACTGCCAGAAGAAGCAGGTCACGAAGGGTGTGACCTGGTAGGGTGTGCTTCCCTCCCCAGCTCCAACTTTCAATCTCTGTTTCCTGGCTACCATGATGTGGGCAGTTGTACTCTGCTATGCCCCTCTGCCCTGTCAACTCTGCCCTGGTGCCAGTCAACCATGGACCAACTGCTTTTGTGAACCAAAATAAACCCTGTAACTTTCCTTCTGCACAGCATGTGATCCATCCTATCCAGAATGTCCGTCAGTCCCTTTGCAATGAAAGATCTTGGTAAACCTCCAGATATTTGTAGAGCAAGGAGGTTTTTATTTGTCCATAGGTAACTTGAAAACGTGGGGCATGGTTCATCTCGTAAAGGCAGGGCCCCCAGGGCAACCCTGTCCTCATCTACCCACCAAATGGGGAGCAGGAGCCTGGCCAGTGACAGACAGAGGGCATAGAGAATGACACAGAACTGCCTAATTCAGGAGGGAGCCTCTGCCACCTGATGCATGTCAGGATGGTATTTGCTGCAACTTGTCATTAGATAAGATGCAAGGTTTAATTAAGTGCCCGGACAGTTTATCAAAACATATTAGCTGTCCACTGACGCACTCTGACATGCAAGGAAGAGTGTGAGTGAGCAGGGACTGCCACCATGCTGAGGTCACGATCGCTGTATTTGTGAGTCAGTATCTTAAACAGAAAGATTAAACGGTTATGTGGGAATTGCACCTTAATTACTGGAGACTGCAGGTAAAAAAAAATGGGAGATGCCATGGAACAAGAGGGTACTGATGGCTCCTCAGTCTTGTCTTCACCATGTTGCATTTCCCTCCTTCCCCTCCTCATTTTTTCCTTCCACTCTCCAAACCAGGAGGACCAATTCTGGTGCTTCTTCAGTGCCCAAGCAGGTTTCCAATTTCCTTTTCTCAATGTCATTCAACAGAGAATCAGAGAAGGAGAGAAGCAAGGTGGTAAAATTTAGACTGCAGAGAAAACAGTTTGCCATACAAAGATAGAAAGAGTAGTCAAGCTTCAAATGCTTCAATCTAATGTGAATAATTTGCTTTAATATATATTGGTTTACCTTATGCCCCATTTTTTTTTTGTGGCCTGAAAGACATCAGGCTATGCACAAATAAACTTCTTATTACCAAACAGAAAATAAGAAGCCAAATCGTTCCATTTTGTTTTCTGTACATATTGCATGTCTCTGCTGACTACTGGCAGAGATGTTCTTCAGAAACACCCACACTTCACACTTCGCGGTGTTTTCTAACATGCAGGGTGGGGTGTGGGGAAGGCAGGGAAAGAAAAGGGAGCAAATAACTTCTAATACCTGAGCTACAGACACGTGTGTGCTGTCTACCCGCACAGCGGGGTGAGTATCACCACTCTCCCTTGATCTGGAAGCAAACCAGCATTCAAGGATTGTTACGGTTTGTGTCTGGATGTCCCCGCAAAGCCTCATGCAGCCACAGGGGCCAGGCTTTTCAGAGGTGCCGAATCTAGAATTTGTGATTGATTTACGGACTAATGCTGGGATTAATGGCGTCCATGCTACACCTGCCCTAGGGCGGGTAGCCTGCGCACAACGTAAGAGCTGGAAAGAGGCTTGCGTCCTCCTCTCTTGTTTCTTTCGCTGTCTTCTGCCACCAGAGTACTTACTCCTCTGTCACACCAGCCTGCCTTGGAGCCAGCCAGCTATGGACTGAGACCTCTACAAACTGTGAGCCGAATAAACCTTTGCCCCTTTAACTTTGGGTGTTGGGTGTTTTGTCTCAGCAATGAAGAAAGAAACTAAGACAAGGACAGAGCACGTGACGAAAGCCAGGGCCACGGAGATGTGCGGTCTCCCCACCCACCCTGGGACATCCCCAGGCTCTTCACTCCGTCTGCTAGGCTGTCTGTGCCCCTCTGGGGCAGCACTAAATACTTCACAGCTCGCTGAATGCCGATTATACAACTAAAGGTATACAGAGAATTAGAAAAAGCACACAAAGAAGCTCTTGCTAAAATTTTCACAGCTCATGATGAAGCCATTTTTAACTATCTCAGAAGGAATAGGTAATTATTTCTAAATGTCACTTGATGCAGAAAACAAAACTGTTAATTTTGCCAATAAAATCCACCCATCAGTCAATTTAGTGACAGGATACGTGTCCCTTTGGCCCTTTATTATATACATAATAGCCAGTAGATAGATTGAACTTTGTGTGGGCCTAACATATGAATCCCTCTAGACACTGCACAGAGACAAATCATTACTTCCATTGCTTCCTGGGAAATATGAGCACAGGAGTTTCTGGAAAATCTGTACCAGAGGAAATTAACCTGTGAGGCCGTGCTTGGGAGGAAAGGATGGTATCCATTTCACCGCTGCTCCACTGCAGGGGTGCTTATTGTCACGGCCAAGAAGTCAGTAATTAATTCTGTGAACAATACAGTCGCAAAGTTTTAGTGACTTTTAGATAAACCTTATTAAAAATCTGGTGACAAAGCCAGGTTCTACCATTAATTAACTGTGTGAGCTTGGACAAATTACTTAATGTCCCTGTGCTTCAATTTTGCCCACCTGAAAATGGAGTAACCATGTTGTTTAGAGAATTAAATGGGGTGGTACATGCTAAATGTTGGAGTTATATATCACACTGAGTGAGTGTTAGTTAATAGAACTGTACTCACTAGTAAAGTATTTAGATATGATGGGTCTATAACTCTTATCTTTATGTTTTTCTGCTCAGACTGCCCACAAATTATTGTCCCAGAGAACCTGGGAGTGCCTCATTTCATGCCTTTTGAGAACCACGGTAGAGGGACTTTTTGCTATTTCACAGTAGACAAACCAAGTTATTGTCCATCACAGTGTGTTGGGTGGAATGACCTTTAGCAGCAGATGACAGTGATGTGGCGGAAGGGACAGTTTTCCACTTGACCTTTCCATGGTGAGCCAGCTGTGTCATGACGTGGAATAAGCTGCCTCTGACAGACTTGATGGTGCATGAGCTGACAAGGCTCATTGTTTGGAGGGGGATAGGCCCTGAAGAGCCCCAGGAGCTCCAGAATGTGGGACTGCCACGTGCCCGAGGGTGGCCCGGGATGACGACCGCCCAATCACTGCCAGAATGTTTAACGTAATTAGTTCCTCTGGGAGTCTGTTTGTAAATGAGATGCTTTCATAATGAGTTTTTATTGTCAAGGACTTGGTGATTCTGCATGTCCCCTTCCCCCATATCCTTTTGCCTTTATGTCTTGTTACCCCCTTTCTTCTTTTTTTTTTTTTGTATTAGTCACATTTCGACTTTTGCTTAATTTTTGCTAAATTTTACATCTACTTATTTATCTATCTGATTCACTAAACTTAGCTCTCTTCCTTTTGGTTTGATTTCTGGATATTTTCCTGGGCTTTCCCCAAGAGAGCTGAGGTGTGGCTTCTGTGGATCTGCTTCTTGTTCCAGGCCATCATGGGCTGGCATGGCTCCAGGCACAGGTGGGCAAGGGATTGCCCCCGGGGTGCTGCAGGTTTGGTGCTGAGAATCCATCACTCGGGTTTGTCCCTCATCTGGACAGTTATTCAACTCCATGGTCAGCCATGGTAGTTCAGGTCTGCTCTTTCGGGAGCCCACAGAAGGGTCCCATTTTTATGTGGGGGATAAGGGCAGTTGCTGGTTCCAGTCATGACAGTTAACAGTAGAGGGCGTGCTGCTCTGTCCCTAGCTCTCTGGCCCCAGCTAGGGGGTCAGGACGTGAGAAGTTGCATCTTCGCCTGTTAAATGAGTCCAGTAGCACCTGCCTCCCTGTATGCTAGGCTGATGTTGGAACCAAGGATGTAATAGCTATGAGAACTGTGCTCCTGGGAAGGGACCGGGCTGACATATTAATTAGGATTATCTCTGGTTCCAGGGTTGTGGGTAGGGTTCTCTGCTTTTTAATTTTTTTCCACACTAAACAGTGAAAAAAGGAAAATGTTTTATGAGAAAAAATTAGAAGGAAATTCACACAAACACCCCTAGGAAGTTAGAAATCAAATGAAAGCCTCACAGCCCTTTGTCTCCATATTCTGTATGCAGATCTTGCTAAGATTAACACTCTGCACAGATCCATGGGTCAGAAGCCCACTTGACCTTTGAAATAGGAGTTTGTCCATATCAAATAGTGGGTGACAATGTCATCTGTGAGTTTTCTTAAAGGGCTTATACAATGAAATGTTTACTCTAGCATAGGGAGGTCAGGGAGCAACAGAAACTTGGCAATGGGGTAGATATATACTTTCCTCAAGAACTTTGAATCTAGACATCTTCTTGAGGGTGCAGGAAATTGATTTTCAAGCTGTGTCCCCCATGGTTATAGGCCTGGGGAGGCTGATGGGCATTCCACGTGAGTATCCAAGCCTGGTGCCTCTCATCTGAGATTAGCAGCACTTTGGGTGTTCATCTCAGAAGGGGTCCATTCCAAGAAAGCAACGAACTAGAAAAGCAAAACATCCAGAGACCCAGTGATACACTGGAAAAGCATTGCTGTAAGGAATGGAAGATGGTTCCAAGGAAACCCTAAAACTATGAGGGGGGAAAGAAGAGACACCTTCTAAACTCATACTTCTTTCTCGTATTTAATGGATAGTTGACTCTGGAGGGTGCAAAACTGCGCCTGGAGGTGCTCAGCCTACAAAGACCTCAGTGTCTTCCTTTTGAGGAGTTGAGCCCTGCTGTGAAGTAGATCCTTCCAGATCCTGTGCTGCTGTGGTGCTTCTGACCGTCCCAAGTGAGTGGGTTCTAGCCGAGATATCAGAATGCTGCACACACCCCTAGTTCAGTCTAGGATGCTGCTCAGTGTCCCCTCTGCTTAGAGGGAGCCGTTTTCTCTTGGTAGCTGGAACCAGTTGCTTTGGATGCATTTGGCAAGCCCTAGTATCCTAAACTGAGATCCAGTTTAATGAAAACTTCGCTCCCAAATTTAAGCAAAGCAAGACAAATGGGTATCCACACAGTGTCAGCCATTGCTCCTTTAGACACAGTGAAAAGAAAGAGCCGGCCCAGGAGGAAGAACCAAGCCAGTGTAGTGAGGGTTTACAGAGGACACTGGTGACTTTCTATTCCTCTCCAGCCTTTCTGTCAGGACAGCAGCTGCTGAGTGCTGCCTGTGGGCCCCAGGAAATTTAAGTGGGCATTTCTGCCAACCCGTAAACTCCTCCTATGTGTTTCCCAGCCCCTTGTTATGGCATGAAAAATCACCATTACTCTGGTTTTGAACAAGTGGATTTTTGTAAGGAAAGGAAAAAAACCCATCCCCAAATCCATGGAAAAATATACTAGTGTTCATGCCAGTTGTGAGAATGAAACTCAGGGCATTCGGGACTATAACTGATTCTCACCCTCCTTGCAACAGAGCATCCTCACTGTGGGCAGAACACCAGGTGGGCAGGGGCTCGTCTGCAAACTCAGATCTGGGGGAGGGTAACCATCCCCCCTCTGTCTCTGGTGCTACCTCTGAGACCCAATGCCCTAGCTGTGGACTTCTTCCTATAGAACCTGCATCTATTCGGTGCAAGGAGAGCCATATCTCCAGGCAGCCTCCTGCTCATCTCAAAGGCTGACTTTCTCACGGCAGGTCTGTTCTCTCGGGCTTCCTTCCTAGTTTGCCCAGAGAGATGTTTACAAACCCTGGTCCCATTCTGGCTCATCTGTGTGGTCTGTGGTGCCGTTTGCCTCCTCAGCCAGGTCACTACATCCATACTGTCATTCTCAAACCCAGGTCTGTGACTGAGGCTCTTCCTTTCCTTGCAAGGTTACTTCTGCAGTCCAGCTGAGGCCTCATCCTCCCTGCTGCCCTTTCTCCTCCCTCCTTTTGGGTGGTCATGGGGTGGGTTGCACCTGCATACTCAAGTGATCTCAAATACTGCTGGCACATTCATGTCAGCTGGTACCAACATCTGGACAGCTAATTCTCTAGGAGCCATTGGCTTTCACAGCTTGCGGTGGTGTCCGTGGAAGATATGTGAGTGACCGGTGCTGCGTGGGCAGAAAGGCAGCCCACCCCAGCCTTGCCTGTCTCTCTTCTGCTTCATGTAAATGTGTCTTCCTCTGCATCCTCTGAGGGGATGTTACCGCTTGCTGATGGTTCAGGTGAGTATTTTATAAAGTGCTGCTCTGGTACCAACATGGACTTTGCCCACCCCACTGGGCACCCTCTGCCTGGTGCTGGGCAGTGCTGTTACCTGGCTGTCTCCTGGGTGCCTCAGGTCTGCTGGCCTGCCTTGGTCCAGGGCCTGGTGTATAATTGCAGGATTGTTAATTAAGAGGAGACTTCTGTAGAATAAAGCTGGAGCAGGGCTGGCCTAATTATATGCTCAGAACTTGGTAGTTAAACAATATAGTATCATTGTTGTCTTCCTAAAGCACCAGCACACCCACGCTCCCTCTACTCGCCTGCATGTGTCTGAAAGATAATAAAATAAATGAATGTGTAGCAAGGGATTATCATCAGAAGACCCATTGTTGTAGTCTGAGTTTACAAGGGAATAAATTTAATACAGGACACATAACTTATAGGATTATTTTATAATATTCACCAAAGGGCCAAATGCAGAAGAATGCAGATCTGTCCATGCACTGGAGACCCAAAGAATCTGAGGGCCTGGATCCCATGGCAATGTCCTGCATGAGTATAGCTGATGATCTAGGCTCCATGGCAATGTCCGCCACAAGTCTAACTGCAGGACTAGAGCCCATGGCACTGTCTCATGCAAGTCTGTATCAAGGATCTGCTCTGGGAAGGCCCAAAGACCAGTGGTGGAAGCTAGAAAGTCTACAGCAGTGGGATGAAGGATCTGTGCCACCAGGCTAAGGGGTCTGCACTGGAACCAGGAAGTGATGCTCAAGGTAAGGACCACAGCTCTGCTGAAGAGAACCGAAGCCATCCTCAGTGACCGCAAGGACCTTAGCTCCTCTGACGATGAGAACAGCTACGTTCATATCAGGAAAACTAGCACAACAGGCTTCTCCAGGAGAATCAACAGCACTATCTTCCTCTCCAGTACTTTTTTTATGCTTTTGGCAACAATTCTCGGGTGGGCCCACTGCGCCCAGAACCATGCTGACTCTGTTCAGCTGGGGGCTACAAATTGACCATTAGTTAGTCCACTACACCCATGAACTCCCAGTCATGCCTAGTCTTACAGCTTTCTTTCTTTTCTTCACGGATACCTGTGCTTTTCACTGTAGCTTCACACCTGGTATCTGTCATGAGTTCATTTTTTGCTTCTGATGTTGTTGCTGATGCATATGGTGAACTTCATATTTACTCACATGTCAAACTGTTCGTCGAGAGGCTCTGTGGATTGCAGGTGCTTCAGAGCTTGGGAAGCTGCCTGTGTGAGTGGCTGGGGAACTGACAAGAGCTGGGAGGGACAGAAACAGGTGTATCAGGAGAAACTCGAGCACTGAGCAAGCCTGGCCTTCAGCCCCTTCCTGTTTGGTGCTGGGCCACATTGCGTGTGTGTTAAGTTTCAGAGAAGCCACTTCAGTGGAGTTAGTACCAAATCAGTAAGCTGGGACTGCCACAGCAACCCCTGAGCCGTTCTGTTTGTAGCAATTCTTCCACTTGTATCTTTCAAAACTGTCCACTAGCACTGTTTCCTTGCCATGTTACCATAATCCAGTGGCACAAGTTGGTCTGGCTGGTAATGTTATTCTCATATGCAAGAGGAGGTAGTGGAGTCTTAGGGGGTAAATAAAGATTACGGAGATATCTGTGAGAATCTAGGACTGAAAGCTGGGTCTTTAGAATTAAATGATTTTAATTTTTGATTTTCTTCCTATACCAAAGGATTTTACACAGAGCAATCAAGTCCCCTTTCCATCATTTGCTTGATCATTTTATACATCCTTACAGGTTTATCTTTATGATAACATGTTATACAACCTGTGATGTTTATCTTTAATATTGTAGTTTCAATGTTAAAGCCAAGATTCATGTTTTGAGAAGGTATGTGGCACCCTCCACTCCATGAACACGAAGTGCCTTTTGTTTAAAAGTAGTAGATACCGGGAGTCTGCTGTCAACATGGCAAGACAAACCTCTGCTTTCAGGAGCCTTCAGCTCAAACAAGAGGAGGACCTGGCCTGCTGGGGCTGCGTCTGGTTACACCTCAGCACCAAGGGAAAGCCCTGGAGCTGCCAGCTGTTCTTTTTATAACTTGAGACTATCAGGAGCTCTGTCCTTGAATGAAGCTTGACCCCTAGAAGGCATATGTTGCAGGGACTGTGACCTCCTGCCATATGTAGAATTCAGTTGGTCCTACAAAGGATCTCAGTGTTTCTTGCATCTGCATTCTCTTACTCTTGCATGGTTTGCTCAGAATACATTTCTATGGATGCAGTTTATCTCTGGGGTCTGCACTGCATCTGAGGAGTTGGGGAGGTGCTCCTCAAACTCATCCTTTGCCTTCGACATCCTTTAGCTTCTCCTCACTGTTTGCAGAGGTGTTGCGCAAAGCCGCACACATGCAGGTTCACAGCATGCTGATTGCGCTCCTGTTTGTTGGCCCTTCCTTCACTGGCTGCAGTTCTCCTATTTCTCTCTATTGATACCGTCTTTGAGTTGAAGGTCACTGTTTTATTTGCATTGTAGTGCTTCAGCCAAAAGAGAACAACTTAATTCTACTTTGCTCCAACAACTAATATCCTAGCATGCCTTATGCCTTTTTGATTGGATTTAATCCTCATTGGAATAGCTCAGGCTAGTGGAAATAATTTAATCTAAGTTTTTTGGACCATGCTGTTGTATCTAGATCCCTTTATGCCATGCAAAGAACTTAAGCTGTTCATGCTGCCGAGTCATTAGCCAGAGACCAATTTAGCATAATTCTTTTGGCACTGAGCAAAACACTGGTGTGTTCACTCGTTCATTCCTGAAGGGGATAGATACACCAGTGTGGTTTGCACTATATATTTTAAAATAATAATGATAGTGGCTGCTCAGTAATGTTCCCCTGATAGCCTGAATCCCCTTAGAGATGAATATGTTAAAAGATGTTCTACAAAAAACAATTAAGCTTTAAATGATTACAGGTTGCAGCGATTACCATTAAAAGGGTGAATGAGCCTGTGGTTTTTAAGCACTGACAAGCAGATGTGTCCGGCTAATTTTCTATGAAAACACCAGCAGAGCAAATTACTCCTGAAAAGTCTATTCATAGCAACTAATTGGATGCTATGTCCAGTTTAATTCTGAAAATGGAGTGCAACCAAAAACCAATAGAGAGAAATAATGAAGAGACATCTGAAGTCTTCTTTGTGTGGTTTCTAAAAATAACCATGGTGTCAGTTGTGTTTTCATTGTCCAAGAGGGGCACCTCAGTGTATCAAAGGCCCCAAATCTACAGTGCACATGGAAGAAGGGAAGGAGCCCATGAAGGAGAAGTTTAAAAAATGACCATTGGTATCTTCAATTGGGTCCTTCTACAGGGTCACTGCTAATGTGGAGAGGGCTCCATAGCCACTGGCTGAACTTTCAAGTTGTAATATTGTTTGCTAGAGATTTCTTATGGTTGTGTTGCCTGTTTGGGGGTGGGATATAGTAGTGTGTTATAAAGAATTATTCTTTTAATTTCCTTTAGGTAGATTATACCTAGTAAATGTCAGTATTCCATATGTAGTGTTTGTCTACTTCTTAGCCAGGCATGTAGCTTGTTAGGTTGGTCAGTTGTTGACTAAGGGACTGACCCATTTTGCTAATGACTGAATGTGTATCTAAATTCAATTAAAATGAAGACTATTGCATAAATTGTTTCATGTTGGAGGATCTAGCATTACTTTTTATTTTTAAAAATATTTGTTTATTTATTTATTTTTGGTACTGAGACTCAAACTCGTGACCTTATGCTTGATAGGCAGGTGCTGTGCTGCTGAGCTATATCCCTGGCCACTACTTTTCAAATAAGAATTTCTCTTTCAGAGTTTACATATTTTTAAATTGATGGAAAAATCAGTTTTCTATGTAGGTTTGCCTTATATTTCTCTGTGTAACTCAGAATGGGAAAATAGTTCTGGGTTCAGGGCTCAGGTTTCTGAAAGATGCTGTACAGGATTTTAATGATTATAACGGAACTCAAAAGGATATTATGTTATAATTTAGCTTTAAAGAATATTACTTTTAAAGCCATGGTATATTTTTTTTATTACACTATCAAAGTTATGCTAATTTTGTGCATTAAAAAAGCTACGGCTGGGCATGGTGGTACTACAACTATAATCCCAGCACTCCAGAAGGCTGAGGCAGGAGGATTGCAAGTTCAAGCCAAGTTTGAGCAATTAAGTGGCTTAGCATGGGCTATCTCAAAATAAAAAGGGTGGGGGATGTAGCTCAGTGTGAAGGCTTTCACCAAAGAAAAAAAGAGAAAGAAAGATGCTGTGAAGTGGACAAAACTGTTAAAACAACTGTGGTAGTGGTGGAGTGGCTTGTGACTGTAATCCCAGCTGCCTGGGAGATTGAGCCAGGAAAACTGTAGGCTGGGCAACTTTGGGAGACCCTATCTCAAAATAACATAAATGCCTAGGGTCGTAACTTAGCAGTACCGTGTTTGCCTAGCACATGCAAAGCCCTCAGTTCAATACCTGGTACTGCAAAAGAAAAAAAATGAAAGAAAAGGAAAACTGAATTTTACCCATGTCCACTTTTGCAGAAGCGGAAGTGCCAACGAAAGATTCAGTCTATTGTTTTTCATAAACTGCCTTCTTAACTACATCCTCAATTCAAATGTAATTTTAGGAAGTTGACTTAGTGCCCCTGCCTGCCTGGGAGCCACAGTGATAGCTCTGGACAGGGTGCAGGCCCAGGACTGGCCGGTAGGGGACACCACCACAGGCTCAGGCGCTGTCGAGAAGAGGTCTGCAGGAGGTCTTGCTGTTTGAGACCCACAGCTAGGAACTGACGGAAGAGGGCTCTTGAGGTAGCTGCTTCTGACCCTGCTCTCAAATCCCAACCCCAGCTTGCGAGTACCGCACAGCCCTGCTAAGCCACGATGACCCCTCCTGCCCACGGCTGTTGCAAGGACTCTCCAGTCACAGGGACGGAAGACCCTGTGAGGAAGGTCGTGGCACGCGCTCTTGCAGCTGAGTGTGACGGCACAGACCGGGTTGTCTCATCATCATAACTAGCCATGGAAAGCATCCATGTGCTCAGAGCTTTCCACTCGTCATATCATGAGTTTTCTCACAGCCCTGAATCTAGCATTTAATGTCAGGTCGTACATATAAGTAATAGACACTCACCTTATTGCCCTGTGCAGGGATGGCTCTCTCAGTGTTCTGCTCGGTGTCCTTTCTGGCTGGTCTCATTGTGTCCCTGAGCCACATTCCTCATTGACACTTTTTTTTTTTTTGAGTTCTTTGCATTGTGGCAACTTTGAAAGGACATAAAAAATGTACCTTCCACGCCAGTGAGGGCTCTCGACTCCTGATAAGCAGGTAGGAGGGTGGGCTGTCTTCCTGGAAGTCAGGAGCATCGTGGGAGGGAGGTGGGAAGGGTGCAGCGGTGCTGGGGGCGCAGGTGAGGGCAGAGGTGCAGCTGCAGGCAGCCACTGCGGGAGCGATTGTGGTAGCAGTAGGAGCAGTGATGGCGGAGGTGGTAGGGGGGGAGAGAGCACTGGTACAGGAGAGAGGTGGTGCTCGGAAGGAAGTAAACACACCCGCTCCGCTTCCCTGGGACAGTTGCAATGCAGACTCCTCCACCCAACTCAGAGCTTAATGAACATTTAGTTGGGCCAGTTAATGACTTCCCTAGGGCCCTTGGTGACAGACATCATCAAGTGAGACAGCGCTGTGATCTGTTGATGGTACAGGAGTGCTTTGAAATGACCCCCAGTCCAGTCCTCTTTCCAAAAGCTCAGGACTGGGCTGGGGATATAGCTCAGTGGCATGAGCGCCTGCCTGGCAAGAGCAAGGTCCTGAATTTGATCCCCAGTACTTAAAAAAAAAAAATCCAAAAGCTCAGGACCTTGAGGGATTTGTACACTCTCCGATGTGCCTATAAGCTGCTGCCTTAGTATTGCTTGCCATGTGTATTGATGGCATGTGCATGTGTGTGTCCACACAGACACTTGCACACACACGTGCATGAACACACACAGAGCTTGCTAGTCATACGACACACACAGAACCTGAGGTAGTTGCCTAGAAGTTTCCTTACTTTTGCTACTTTGATCACTCACAATTTATTATTTTGCATAGTAAATTTCTGCTGGGGGAGAACAGATGCCTCAAACCGCACGCTGTGCTGAATGCAGTGTGCCAGAGGAGGGCGGGCTCACAGAGTGTGGCTGTGCGCTGCGCGTTGAGGGGCGAGCGTCCCCGTCAGATCAGTGCTTGTCTCCAGAGCTTCTATGCCATCTCCAAAGGCTGGCTTTTCCTTTTATAGCACATCAGAGTGATCTCCCAGCCTTCTTCCACGCAGCCCAGGCTTAGAATACATTTGCAGAAAGCCTCTTTCCTGTTCTCTGAAAGGACGTGTGACCCATGGAAACTAGGCTTACTCTAAGCAGCTTAGCATTAAGAATTTGAGGAAACCAAACCCCCCACTTTTATGCAAAAATCAAAGGCTAGTGTAAAGAACCAGTACGTTAATAACTTTCCAAATTATAAGCAGCTTAAGATTTTGCAGCTGATTTTGTAAGCAGAGAAATTGAGATAAAATCACTCATAATCATAGACTGATTGCCAAAGCTTTTAGTTCCTCTCAGTTATTTTTACATACTGGTAATCACAAAGTACAGATAATGTAGACATAAAATTTTGCATCCTGTTTTTAATCGTGTAATATTAAAATATTTCCCTACTGTTTTTCCCGTTTCTCTTGACTTTCTGTGCACCATTCCGTGCATGGATGTGCCATTACCTACCTATCTATTCCCCTAGAATTGGATCCAGAGTTCCACTCTAAAGAGTTTGTTTCCATTGACTACTCAGTCCTTTCTGTGAGAAAGAGGTGGAGAAGGAGGACAGTGAGTTGCTGGACCAGTTTGCGTTTGCGTAATGCACTAGGGTACGTAGAGCAGGATGTGGCGTCCATAAAAGCACCCTCTCTTCCCTAAGAAGGCATGCAGTGGTGGGGGACACGGGATTTGGAGTCAGACAGACATGAACTTTATTTCTGGGTCCATCTAGCTGTATGACTAACCTTGAAGGATTTATTAAACTTTCTGTACGCTTGATCTTTCTTTTGCAGAGTGGGACTCCTAGGTCTCCCTCACAGGGTCACTGCGGGAGCGAAGTGACAGCATAGGCAGCGTCTGGGGACCTGGAAGTACTTGTAAAATGGGAATCATTTATCACGTATTCAGCCTTCATCCAGAGCCTACTGTGTGCCTGGCACTGCACTTGATAAAGATGGGTAAGGCTGTGCCCCATTCAGTGGTTTCCACTATCTCCAGGTGTTATAGGCAGCTGAGTTAGAAATATTATAGGCAGTCAGACAGGGCCAGGCCCAACATGAAAGATAAGATACCTGTGGGCCAGACCTCAAGACAAAAGAGGCTAAACAAATGCAGCCACGTAACTCCCTAGGTGTAAACATCAGGGACTGATATTCTAAATAAGTAACAACCACCTTCTAAAATCCAGGAAGAGTCACTAGCCCAACCCCCCACAGGAAAAGCCCCTGATCTGTATCCATGCCCGCTTGCTACGTGACTCCCTTCCCCATTTGATCCCAGTTTACTCAGTTTTACCTGAACAATTATCCTTGTAGTCTTATTGGCTTTTTTATTATTTTATTTTATTTTATTTTTATTTTATTTTTAAGACAAAAGAACCCAAAATAACACAGAAATAATACATAAAATACCAAGTTGTAGAGAAGATAGTAGGGAATTGGCACTGGATGTTGAATAACATAATGTTATTTTCACATTTGTTATAACAAAATCAATAAAGGATATACAGATTACAGAGGAGACAATAGGGAACCATCGCTGGATGCTGTATTACATAGTGTTGTCTTTGCATTTGTTAACACAAAAACAATAAAAGAAATACCAGATTACAGAGAAAATAGTAGGGGGTTACCACTGGAAGTTGTATTACATAATGTTATCTTCGTCTTTATTACTCAGTTATATAGATGATGGCTTGTTCAATTAATCATTTTCTCCTCTTCACCACCGTTGTTCTACCACCCTGTCAGTGATCTTTGCACTGCTAATAACGCACTTTTGATTTATTTACTCCCTCATGCTCTTGTAGTCTTACTGGCTGGCCATAGTTTTGTCCATTTCCCCTACCTTGGACCCGCCTCACCTCATGGTTTTTCTCTATAAAAGCCCCTAGAAAAGACAGAGTCGAGGGTAACCCACTCGGCCCCCCTTCTGTCCCCCTCTTGGACAGAAGCTTTCTTTCTCTCAATAAATATATTCTGCTCTGTAACCTCCATTGTTGCTGAAATTCATTCTTCGGTTTTAGAGAACACGAACTCGTCTCAGATATTGTTCAGGTTGGGAGTTTTTATTTTCCTGTATCACAGGGACCTCAATAAATAAATGGCAGAGAAGCCCCGGTGCCGCGGGAGGTGTACTTTGGTGTTGGCTTCTGGGAGGTGTAATGGGAACAGCCTGGAGGCTGGCACCAGACACATTCAAGGTTCCAAGCTGCCTTTGCTATGCATTTGCTTTGAGGCTGTGGGCAAATCATTTAAATTTTCTGCATTTTGTAATACTACTCGGCAAGCTGTTGTGAAGCCCGGATATGATGCCGGGCATGTAGTAGATGCTCAAAAATGATTACTGTGCTTGAAGTCTGTGTACCCCCCGTGGTGATTGACTTTTATGCAAATAAACCTGACAGACTCCAGTGTTTGAAATGTCCAAGACTGGCTCTGTTGTGTTCAGGCTAGTCAGAAATCATTTTGCTGCAGTCTGATTCTTTGGGAACTGGTTGTTGACACAGGATGTGTATGGGAATGCAGATTAGACTATGCAGCCCTCAAGGAATGGCATTTCTTGGCCATTATGTAAAAACCAGAGAAAAATGCCTCCTGAAGCTGTGGATCTCTGCCTACCTTTGGAGACTTCCCTGGAATGTAGAGGGGCGGCCAGTCGGTAAGGATGTGGTCGGCACAATGTGTTCTAGGGTCCCACAGATAGATGAGGAGCAGGAGCTGAACCTGTTTAGCAGGATGCCTTTACGTGTGAAGATCTCTTGCTGCTTCATAAATGCTTCTTTGCTTATTTACTCATAGATGTAAAAGCACCTCTCTTCACACCGTTTCCTTACTACAGCCCAAGTAATAGGCTCTTATCACCGATGTGCTAAAAAGTACCAGATGACCCGCAATTAAACATTAACAAATGTGTTAAGGTAGCATAAAATGTGCATTGCTCCCTCCAAGATAGAGGGAGAGGATGGTTCGTGTTTCTGTTGTTGAGTGTTATGATACAGGCAAGGTAGGTCCGTAAGTTGAATATATGTTGTCAATTCGGGCACATTACTCAAAGTTTTGCTTTGTTGACTGCTTGTTAGCATCTTCCTTGGTTAATTTTGATTTTGTTTATTATTTAGCCATATTTATAAAGTACGACCAGTACTTCTAATATTATCACTACCCTACCAGTCAGATGGTCAGTCAGCCACATTCATTCAGTACCTGCTGCGTGCAGCACCCTGTGTACAATTCTGGGCCTTAACCTTGACCCACAAGGCCAAATGATACTAACAGTGTCTGAAGAAAGGGCTCAAACTGTAAAAGAGAGAAAAGCCAGGGGACAGCGATCCCAGGCAGGTAGAAAGAAGAACGAGAGAGGAGGTTCTGAGAGGCACAGCGGGACCCACACAGGTGGGGGCTTAGAGCAGAGGGTGACTTTGCAGTGTCTGCAGCGCTCGCTTATCTATTTATGGTTTAAAATATTCGTCTTTGAAATATGTCTGCACTTATAAGAAAGCCACATGTCTAGTTAAAAAAAAGCTTGCCTATTTCCCTCATCCCATGTCCCAAGTGGACACACACATTGTGCCAAGCCTTTTCCTGATCCCTTGACTGAAGGCTTCAGCCCACATGCACCACCACTGGCAGGACCCAGGTGTGTGTCCCCGAAAATGACCTCCCCAGCCACAGGCCTGCAGCCTCCCTGTCACAAAGTCAAAGAGCTAACACATGCTTCTGCCCTGGCTGCACCTCACCATTGACCCCAGCCATGTGCCTTTCTCTGTGGCTCAGGACGAGATAGTGTGTGGCTGTCCAGGCTCTGTGGTCCCTCCTACTTGGAGCGATTCTTCTGCACTTACTCTTTTGTGGACTCCTATGACCTTGAAGGTTTTAACGAGTGAAGACCTCACATCCTGTTGGACGACCCACAGTCTGGGTCTGTGTGATACTTAGGGGCGTCCTGGAAACACCACTGTACGTTCTCAGCATCTCACACCCCGCACCTTGCAGTGCAGACCTGTCTTTCCATCATGGAGGTCACTCACATCCCCTGGACACGTGTGGCCTCCAGGTTTCCCACACTAAAATCTTCATTTCTGACCTGTCATCTAAATTTCCCTGGGTTCCTTGCCCGCCCCAGCCTCCCTTCCCTTTCACCAGCCAGGGCTCTGTTAGCGCAGTTGCCTGCGTTTTCTTCTGTGCCTTGGGCTGACCTCACCATGGTCTTTTCTGGTTTTCACTTCTCTTTATCCTGTTTTGGCCATACATGCCCCTTCAGGTGGTGCCTGTGCTGTCTCAAGTCCCTCAGTCTTCCAGCTCTTCCTAATGCTTTTGTACCAGCTGTTCCACACTCATTCTAGGCAGCCCCTGCTGCACCCCAAGGGTCAGCCCTTTCTCCAGTTGGCTCTGAGTCCTTCCTGGAGGGCAGAGTTTAGAATCCAGACCTGGGCTTGCTGCTGCTTGCTCTGGAGGCTTTGTTGTTTTGAGACCGTCTCAGTAGAAAAGATAGAAAACACATAGGAATGAAAACAAATAAAATGAAAATATGTGGGAACACAGCACATAGGCACGTGCAGCTGTTTCCATGTCTCCCTATGAGTCTGTGGTTCAGACCAGTAGCACTGCTCAGTTCTGGCTCCCTTCTGCTCCAAGACTGTAAAGACCAGGCTGGCGTGACAGGCCAGAAGTGCTTGGGTGCTGCCAGTGCTGGTAGGCTCTGCTTCCCTAGGCCCGTTCCTGCCTTTATTCCCTTGTGCACATCTGAGGGGTGCACAGCCTGGGGGTCAGTGGGGACTGTGGGAGGTGATTAGGCACCCGGGACCCTGTACCTGCAGAAGTGAGGATGGCCTGGCTGGCCCGAGGCAGTGGGAACACAGAGGAGGTGTGTGAGGGAGACAGACACCTCTGGGGAGAGTCACTGCGGTGTGGATGTGAAGGAGGATGTGAAGGAGGAGGACCAGTGAAGGCCCTGGACAGACCGACAGGTGGGATGGGATGGTGCCTTTGGAAGGAAAAAGTTTGATCTTAGATTTGACGAGTTTTGTGGTTCATGCTGTCCACAGAAGGATATAAATTTGAATAAACAGATAGGGACCTCTAAACTTTGCTTTTATCAGATGAGTTTTTACTCTGATCCCGTGGCAGGCGACAGGCACAGTGACACAGTGGTGTGAAGCTGATGGACCCCGAGGCCTGAAGACGGGGTTGGGGGGTGGCAGGTGGACTGGTCTGGAAGGCGCCTGCAGAGGGAGCTGGGATCTGCAGAACGGGGAAGACTTAGCTGGGAGAGATGTGGGCGGGAACAGCCTGAGAAGGAGCAGCAGCACCCCTGCTCAGCAGAGGGGAGAGCGGCTCTGCTTCTCTGGTTGCCAAAGTCCAGCCTGTCAGGGGCACCCACAGCCTGGCCTCTGGTCACCACCTGCTTTTCACCTCCAGGTCCTGGCCATCCTTAGGAGCTTGTGTGGAGATCACTGACCTGAGTGTCCCTGGCATCTGCTCTTCTGCAAGGTTCCCAGGGGAGCAGCAGGCGGATCCTGTTAACTATGAGTTGGAGCATGTACCCCTCTGCTCAGAGCCATTTGATGGCTCCCATTTCCCTTGGCGCCAGCAAGGTCCATACAGTGGCTTGTGTGCCTCTGATGAGCAATCCTGACCCACTCTGTGTCCTTGGTTTGCCCACAGGAGTGCTCCTTACACACAGAGGCATGTACTAGCTCAGGGCCTTTGCACGGGTGAGGAGTGCCCTCTGCCTAGAACACTGAATCAGTAAGCAGGATGTAATCTGGGGAGCTTAATGAGCTACCTTTAGTAAAACACGGGAGGAGGATACTTCCTGTTGCCAATCAGTGGCAATGCTGGTGGTAAAATGGGAGCCCCAGGAGCTCATGGCCATTGAAAGCAAGGGCAAGAGGTACTTAGACTTGGGCATGGGGACTGACGCTGCAGTGTTGCTGCTGACATGCCTATGCCTGTTTCTAACCACAGAAGGAAATGACTTTAGAGGTCCATACTTTCCCAGCTGAGAAGAGCATAGAGTATCACTAAGCATGGGCATTTCCTGGAATAATTTACATTTTCCTTTGGAATTTGCTGTGATGTCACTTTTGCTAGCCAGTGTACCATTTGCATTGTTTGACTTCATGTGATCAGCTCGCATTCTCTGAGAACTTTCATCTGGGTGTGAGGGAGGTGAGTATAGTTTGGAGGATGGCGAATGGCAGAGAGGGGCTGGGCTGGTTCTTTCCATGGCAGCACGGAACGGTACTGCTCGTAACAGTCACGGATTTAGACATCTACTAAGGGAGAGGCATGATGCTGGATGCTTTGCACAGATTATCTCAGTTACTCCTTAGAATACCTCATGAGAGTACCTCAATGGTAGTTACTGTTACTAACCCCATATTTGTTACAGATTAAGGGGCTGAATCTTAGAAAAGTTAAGTACCTTGGCTATCAGACAGCTAGAAATGGACAAGTTGGGTATAAGGAAGGTTTTCTCCTGGCTCTTGTGCGATAGATATTGGCATGTCTTTACCACTACTTTATGACTACTGATGGGTTATGTTAGAACATACAACTTAAGAACTTCATTGCTTTTCACTAAAGTTTCAGTTTTACAGAGCAACAGATAAAGTATAAGAAATAAGCCATGGAGTATTTGGATGGATGGTGTAAAAGAAAGGGAACATCTAAGTGTGGTCCAGGAAGACCGGCCTGACCAGCCCTGCCCTATGCTGTAAGGGTGAGCCTGATAAAGCCTGGGACTTGGTCTGGACAGGTGACATTTTCTAGTCCCTTACAATGGACCTTTGCTACATCCCTTTAGGCTCACTCTGGCTGTTGGTTTGAGTGCATTTAGCAAGTGTGTGGGAAGATTCTTGGTGGACAGCCCCAGAGGCAGGAGCCTGTGGCCATAACATACATCACTGCCTTTCCCTCAGCTGGTGTGTGCTGTAGGATGGGGATGCGAAGAGGAAGAGAGTGCTCTGTGACTGGGGTTTGTCTGGCCTGTGATGAAAGGCTTTGTTCAGAGCTGCCAGCATGGGGAATCACTGCTTGAATTTAGAATAGTCTCCTGGAAGTGACCTCCTTGGGAAGTGACCTGCAGGGTCCTAGAACAAGCAGGGTCTTCTGTGATCTAGGGTAGAGCTGGAGTGGGCAGCAGGTACTCCCAGACAGCAGTGGCCTCCGGGAATCTTGGGCTGCCCCAGTTCCCCCAGCCTGGATCCTAGTGAGGTGTAGAGGTTCAAGGTCATGGTGCCCCAGCCCAGCAACGGCCACTGGGATGGAAACCAAGGGATGCAGTTTTAGAACCAGTCTTTATTAGTTTTGTAGGAAACTTCCCAAAGATTGTGTAGGCATTTGGTTGTGAAGGTAAGTTCCCACTGAAGGGGATTCCAGTTTCCACAGCTTATTTTTTTGCATTGCTTTACAGTGGTCCTAAATTTATACCTTGTCTCAGGAGACCTAAGATCATTATGGACAATCAGGGGACCCTGCTTTATAGCAGAAGTTGATATATGGTCATCACCAGCAAGGAGGAATCTGAACATTGCTTCTGGCTCTGCTCTAACTCAATATAACATTTTTGAGAAAACATTCTTTTTTAAAAAAAAATTATTGGTACGTTTTAGATGGGCATAATGGTCACATTCACCATAGGGAATTACCTTGATTCTTCTTTTTTCCCCTCCTGATCTGCTCCCCTCCCTTTAACCCCCTTCTCCCCTTTTTTTTTTTTTTGGTGCAGGTATTGAACTCAGGAACTTGTGCTTGCCAGGCAGGCACTTGTGCCACTGAGCTATATCCCCAGCTTCCCCTTCTTATTACAGAAGCTTTGTTTCCATTTTTTTCCTTCTATTCCCTTTTTTCCCCTATCCTTTCTTTTCACCTCTACCCTCCCTGGTTCCCCTTTCGATTTGAATATCTTCTTAATTCACAATATCTGTTATACATTTTGGTTCTTATTTACCCTTTTGGTTTCGCACACCACAGAAACAACACAATATTTAAATATGTGTGTCCAATGTATTTCACTTAAGCATATGATCTTAAAATGCATCCATTTACCTAGAATGTCTCAAGTTAATCCTTCTTTATGACTGAGTAGTACTCCATTGTATAGAAAACCCACATCTTCTTTATCCACTTATCCACTGATGGGCATTTGGACTGAGGAAACATTCTTAAAATTAACTCTTGAGCACTACATCTTTTTCAACTGATTCTATAGAACCTATAAAATTTTGGAGGTGTTTTCCCAAATGATCATGATGGTTTTAAATAGAACTAATATTAAATGTCCCTCCAGGGTATGCTTCATGACTCTGAGCACAGTGTAAGCAACAAGCCATGGCCTCCGTGATCTGGAGAGATGAGGTGATTCTCTGGTGCGCATCTTAGTCACTTTCCTCCTTGTGGGGGTAAAATACTCAGCACCTGTAACTTAGAGAGGTGAGCTTCATTCCAGCTCACATCTTAGAAGTTCCAGCCCTTGCACGATTGGTGGCATCGTGGACAGGTCTGGGCAGAGGACAGCTTCTCACATCATGGAGGACAGGAAGCAGAGAGAGGAGGAAGGACCTGGGGAGGGAGTTACATGCTTGCAGGCCATTCCCCCAGTGATCAGCCCCTTTCCCCAAACCAAGCCAGCTATAATGCCCTGTAATACATCAGCTTCCACAATCCCTGAGGCTCTGGGGGGACATCCAGATAGAAACCATCAGACTGGGGAGGGCAATGTCATTGGCGGGATGGCAGGTGATGCCCAGAAGCTCAGGTAATTTGTGTAGGAGACAAACGCTGGCCCAGAAGAAAGCCCTTCTGTGTGGCATTGCTCTGGTGCGGGTCGGCCAGATCTGGAAGGGGAGGCATGGGTTACCTGTTGATTCTGAGAGTCATGGTCCTCTTTTTCTCTCTAATTGCTGTTGATTTCCAGCTGAGATGCTGAGACAGGGATTGGAAGACCTGGAGCAGGAGCAAGGCCACCTGCCTGTGGCGCTCCCATCCCTGCAGCCGGCCCTTAGCAGCTTCCTGGGCCACCTGATGGCACAGGCGCAGGCCACCCTGCACCGAGCTACTCAGCCGTGAGTACCTGGGGTTGCCACCTCTCCCCCCGCACTTTTCTTCTTGCAGCAAAGAGCTGAGAAGGGTTGAGTGTCAAGACCCTGATCTGCTTTTGTTTGGGGAGGAGCCCCTCAGTTTGGGGTCTTTTCCTATCAAGAAATGTTCTCTGCATGGACAAGTCCTCACCTGGCCCTCTGTGCGGGTGACTCCGCTTCTCCTCTGATGCTGCAGTGTTGTCTTTTCCCTCTTCCACAGGACCCCTTCCCAGCTTGATTTTCCACTTAGTTCTTTTTATTTAATCATTGGAGTTTTTTCTTGCTTTCCACCCTGTTATGGTTGATACATTGTGTCAACTTGGGGAGTCTAGAGGTTTGGCTGAGTGACTCAGCAGGAAGCCAAGGTGCTTACTTTGTAAACATCCTGAGCCTGTGGAAGAGAAGGGCGTGGAGATTGTGTGAGAGCTACACGCCCTCTGGGTGGGGGTCGGCTGTTTACAATGTAAGGGAGAAAAGGAGGCTGAAAAGGAGGCTGCTTGCAGCCATTTCTCCCTTTTTGCTGGTTGTTTTTGCTGTGCTCCCCTGCCATGAACATTTGCCCTCTGCCATGTGCCACTCTGCCTCTGAGCCAGCCAAGTATGGATTGAAACCTCCACAAACTATAAGCTAAATAAACCTTTCCTCTCTCCTTTTGGGCGTTGGGTATTTTGTCTCAGCAACGAGAGAAAAGTAACCAAGACACACCCCAATTTACTTTGTCAATTTATTGTGTTTCTATTTATTTAAAAAACATGTGCAGAAGAGTCACTAAGGGCTTTAGAAGTAACTAATTTAATTTTTAAGATCTCTATTGCAGTGAAATACATAATAACACCAAGCCAGGCTGGGCAACTTAGCAAAACCCTGTCTCAAAAGCTACATAGAACATTCCCCTTTTAAATCATCTGTAAGCAGAAGAGCAGTGACACTAAGTACATTTGCAGTGTTGTACAATCATTACTTCCGTCCATCTCCAGAGCGTTGTCATCATGAAAAACTGAAACTCTGGCCCCATTAAGCACGACTTCTGCACCCCGCTCTCCACCCCCAGTAACATCCACATTCATGTCTGTCTATACATTTTACTACTCCAGGGATCTTGTATAACCAGAATCATCATCACACAGAGTTTGTTCTTTTTGATTGCCTTAGAATAATGTCCTCACCTTTTTCCATGTTGCAAACTGTGTTAGAATTTCCTGCCTCCTTAAGGCTGGATACTATTTCATTGTACAGACAGACCTTATTTGGTTTACCCATTCATTCATGCATGGCAGGAAGTAACTCAGTGAGCAGTCTCTGTGATTCTGGGTAGTATTTCATATATTGATTGCCATGTGTGCATAGAGATCTGTATCAACATTGTCTTTCCATAGCTGGGCCTAAGGAAGAGGAGACCAGGTCTGGGAGGGACTGAGGGCCCGGCAGACCCAGGGGTGGGTGCTGAGGCAGACACAGCGTGGGGGTTCAGCTCTGTCTCAGCACTGGGCTGCTACTTCAAGGCTGAGCGCCAAAGGCTTCTATAATTGTCTCTTTAGCCTGACATGCAATTTGGATGGAGAGTAATGTTTTGCTATGGCTGTGGCTGGGTCCCTTGTAGAACGTGGTTAGTTAAAATAAGATAGTGTCCTTTGTTTTCAGTGGGATGAGGTTACAGCATGGGGCACTGCTTACATTTGCCCATTTGGGGAGCTATCAAAATAGTAGTTTCGTAGGGTCTACCATGGGATGTCTTCCCCAAAGTACTGGTCTTTATTGCATGTTTGTTAAGCCAATACTGATGCGGTCAGCTAGCACCTTTTCTCCATTTACTCACAGGATTGACCATTTGCTGTGATTTATGTCCCATTTACTTTGGAGACCCGTGACCTGTGTCCTTGCCTGTCACTCCCCAGATATCCACTGTGGTCAGCAATGGGCTTCCGGTGTTTGAGCGCAAGTGACATCTTCCACTCTTATTCCAGTTGGTGTCAGCATCTGTCCTGGTGATCACATCAGTGCTTGGCCTCTTTTCTGTTCTGCCCTCTCCTGGTCCTGCTGCCTCCAGCCGCCTCCTTGGCCCCACACCCAGGTCCTGTCCTTCTCTGTGTCCCCACACCAATGCCCCTCCCTTCCGCTCTAGGCTGTGTTCTCTGCTCGTTGAAAGGCACCTCCTGGGCATCAGGTGCCATCTGTGTAAGTTCCCGTTGGAGCGGCAGCTTCGCTAGTGCCCTCTCCAGAGGTCTGACCCCCAGCTAAGCTCCTGAGGACGTCTCCCTCTGCTTCACCGATTACTGTTTTATCCATGAAAACGCTCTCTTTCTATCCTTGCTTTTCGGAACTTTACTATCTTTTAAAACTAACTTGGCCAAACTTACTGTCATTCTCCGCATTCAGCGCTTGTCCTGTATCCTGGCCCCGTGAACTGGGCCTGTGCATGGACCCCGTGAGGACTCTGAGGCATCCCGCCTCTCCATTCCCCACTCCTCAGTCTGCCCACCTGTCTTCTTGTCACCCCTGCGAGCCTCGCTTCCACCCCCCGCCCCATGCCGTGCCTTCTGTGTGGCAGGTGCTCCTGGCCCCTCCTGGCTCCGGCTCACAGCATCTCCAGGGCCATGATGGGGACCCCTGGCTGTGCTCCATGCTCCCGCTGCATGCAGGGTGAACTCCATGCTCTCAGTGGATGTGCAAAGCTCTGCCCAGCACTGTCCCATGGCCATGAGTCCTCTGGTGCCCTGCACGTTTCCATGTCCACTGGCATGAGCTGTGCACTATCACCAACTACTGCTTGGCCCTTGAGGCAGTGAACTGCCCTCCTCCCAGGGCCCGGCCCAGCAGTCATTTGTAATCCTGTGATTCATGGGAGCTCAGTGGCCATGCCTCTGTTTTAGGTCTTAAATCTGCTTCCCAGAATGTGTGTTCCCTGTGCTGGATGACAGCTCCCAAGAGCCTTTGTGATTGAGTTAGTGGTGGGGTCGTGTTTGTGTATGCAGGATCACAGACCGCTGTGACATGGGGAGGCAAATGAAGAGGAGAGATTTCCTCAGGTCCCTGAGGCCCACTGAGACCTGAGGTGGGGAACATACCTTCTGCCCCATCTCCTGTGCCCGGCTGAGAGGGCTTGGTGTAGCCCCCTGACCTTTGCACCCCTTACTCCCCACATTGGAAAGGGAATGGTTGAGTTAGGTCCCTGTTTTCCAATCCTCAGCTACTGATGTGTTGCCTTGGCTTTTCTTTTGACAAAGTCACCTGTCCTGTTATTGCCATGCTTAGAAAATAATTTCTTGAAATCCATTTCTTTATTATATCTTTATAATGCATGCTAACATGATTGCAGAGTTACTGATAATGAAGGGCTCCTGTCCTTGAGACTCCAGCTGCTCCTGTGGCCCATGACTTCTGCCCCCATCTGGGTTGTGAGACCAGCAGGTTTGGGGAGACTGCAGTTCTAACAATACCCACTAGGGGGCCTCCAGACACGAACCTCCTTGGGGCAGGGCTTTGAGTCCCGGAAAACATGACATTTTCCAAAAACATGGTCCTTTTCCTGTGGAAATAAAATAGTTGTATCAACATGGTCAAATGCACAGAGAAGTACCTCTTAACTTTTCTGAGGTCAAGTATGTGAGAATTTGATAACTATACACGTCTTCAGTCACGGGCCGTGTATGTTTATACCTACAAACTGCAGGGTGCAGTACCAGAAGACTCGCAGATCTGGGGCTGAGCCAGTTACCCCTGGGGTGGGGGGATCTTCGGATCTTAGAAAATTTTAGCGTGAGAGTTATGGAAATGTAAACACCCAGGTATAACCAGCTACTTTAAAAATTATTTTGTCACTTTATTTTTAAAAATTACTGTTTAATTCACTTTTTAATAAAAAGAAACATGTTTAACTTTTCAGAACTTGGGGTGGGGTATGGCTGGGTGATACAGTGCTTGCCTAGCTTGTGTGAGGTCCTGAGTTCCATTCCCAGCAACACGCACAGACCCACACCCATACCCACACACACCCACAAACCCCATTACCCCAACTTGAACTTATTAGAATAGCCTCCCGAGTCACCCACTTTGTCACTGCCCTCATGGGTCACCATGGGCCTCTCATAGTGGCCATCAGTAGTGCACAGATGGGAAAAGGTTCTGTCATTCTCACGCCTGTGAGGAGCTGACCCTTCCATGTCTTAGTGACATCTTTGTCAGATGGCAGCAATGTCCAGGCTGTTTGTGTCACTGATCTGTGCCCAGTCCTGTCCACCTGGAAACCCAGCTGTAGGTCCAGCTTGGAGCTCTTGTGTCCTGTTTTTCTGATCCCCTTCCCTGTCCCCCACAGTTTGCACGTGTAAGCATGTGTGGCTCTCTGTGTGGCTCTCTCTATGCAGGTGTCCATGTGCCCATGCTCCTATGGGACAGGTGTGGCTCCCCAAGGACCTCCCCATGGCTCCACCCTGACGTGGACATGACTTGCCCCTGTCTTGGCAGCCATGGCTCTGACTCCTCCATGGGCCCTTGTGCCTGGTGGGGGATAATGCCTGTGATGTCCCTTGCTCGGTGGAAGGTTGGCGCACCTCTGCCATATGCCTGGTGGAACCCAGGCCCCTTCCAGCATGCCCCTGAGGGGGGTCACCCTGCCCCTCAGTTTAGTCATCACTGACCTTGGGCAGTGAGTGCCAGATGACTGCTGAGTCCCTGGATGCCATGGGCCAATTTGGCCACCTAGCTCCTCTGAGGCCAGGGACATTTTCACGCTCATGGTTGCCACTCACTTGGGCACGGACAGTTGTCCTTGTCTTCCAGAGGCTCTTCTGTGTATAGAGGGGTGAGAGGTGCCCTTGGGGGCAGCCTTGCCAGTGCCTCTCTCCAAGTGTCTCGGGGCTCAGTTCTGAGACACACATCACACAGTTTTTTCTGGAAGGCTCCTAGTAGGACTGGGGCTCAGTGACCCATGTGGCAATCAGCTTGCCAAGACACTGTTTGCTCTTTCTGCTGTGGCTCCTGTTCTCTGGGTCCTGGGGAATCATTTCTCCGAGGACAACCTGCTCTTAGACCTTGTCTCAGAACCAGGCATTGGAGGGGGCAGACTCAGACGGGCACTCACAGTAGAGAGAGCGGATACCATCCATCAGTGTGGGGTGTCCAGTGGCTTCTGAGTATCTTGGTTCCAGTGGGGATTTCCTTGCTGCTTGGGGTGGGCAGACACCTCCCCTGAAAGCTGCTTGTCCTGCTCTGCCACTGGGTGGCTGGTAGTGTCCAGTGGTGGCCGATCAGGACTGGGGTGCTGCCTGTGCAGCCCCTGGAGTAGAGCCTCAGGTTTGCTATGAGGGATTCAAGGTGCAGGAAATTTTGTCTGTGCCTTTCTGCTCTCAGTTCTGAGTCTGGAGCAATGAGAAACTTCCACCTCAATGTCATAGCTAGGGTAGAAGATGTGCTCTTGCTCTGTGAGCCCCCAGTTTAAGAAAAATTGTTTTTCTTTTCTCCTCAGGTTGGCTGCTACTGCTCATTAGATGATAACTTTCTTGTCCACATGTTATTTTTCTCTAACACACTGTTTTGTGTTCCACTGGGTCCTCACCAATGTATATGCTCACATTGGTCTCATTTGTAACCTAAATTGGTGCGCGTACACACCAGTTGTCCTTCACAGAAGACCTAGTCTGGAGGATAACTTGAAACGCAAGCAGGCAAAATAGAGCAAAGTTTAAAAATGTAGTACGCTGCTTCCCCCTGCCACGAGCTCTTTTGCCTCTGCCACGCCGCCACGCCTCAGAGCCACTGGCTCTGGACTGCGGGCAGCTGTGCTGGAGCCCACTGGACTCTCCATGCCCCTGTTCAGCATGGCTGCGATGCTTCTCCTCTGCAGAAGGGAAATGGCTGTGGCGGTGAAGGAACTGGTACTTTTAGCAGCAGGACTTGTCAGAAGGATGATCCAAACATGTCTGCCCCCTGCTATAAATGTCAGGTGTGGGTTTGGTTAGAAGGTGGGGGTGCCCTGCCTGGCCTTGTTAACTCGCAGTCTCTCTGGTATGTGCTCCAGACCGTTCCAGTGTCAGACTGTCCTGTGCCCACACCAGGCCTTCCCACCAGGGCTAGCACCGTCTGTGACAAGGCTCTTAGAGCCGTGGACTCAGCTCTGGTTCGGGCTCTTCCTCGTCTTCCTGTTCATCGAACCTACACTCTTTGCGCTCCCTCTGAGGCCAGTATGAACTGAAACACTCACCAGGCAGAAAAGACTGTGACTCAGGGCAGCTGCTCTTCAGAGTGTAGTGCGAGGCCTAAGCTCCGTCCGTCCCCTCCAGTGCCCCGCGCAGGTTTGCTAAGGGATCATCAGACTGTCCCACTGGGTCCAGATGCAGTCTCAGAACCCTGGTCAACACAGGACCAGCCAGTGCCCTTCTTACCCCTACCCCCAGGCAACAACATTTTCACAACTCTGCGTTCTACCCAGGAGCCGACACAAGTCAGCACATGTTTGCAGAGAATCCCTGAAGCGTCAGGAAATGGAGCTGAATAGACTTGGTCTCTGTGCTGCCAGGTGCTCACATTCTGAGTATCCTGACTTCGGCCTCTGGTGAAGATGGGTCTTCTCCGCTGCTGTGCAGAGTTGCACATGGAGTATTTCATGCACAGCTGGACTCAGTCTTCCCCAGCTGAGAGGGGACTGTGCCTGTGTCTGGCTGTGCGGCCATCACCTCAGAATCAGATCACCTGGGGAGAAGATGTGATTTTCCCCAGAGGAGTGGCTGCAGCTGGAGGTAAGAGACGAAGCCAGGCTGCATCAGGTTGGGATCAGTGAGTCTGATCTGAGCAACAGGTACAGCACCAGGTCTCTGGAATATTCTAAGAGGGTAGTGCTCTCTGGGACTCTGGCCACCCATCTACTCCAGACACGGAGTGGGAAAGGGAGGCTGACATATCAAGGTCTCAGTGAGGGTTAGAACAAGAAGGAAACTGAGGCAGAGGAATAGCTAGCCGGTGGCAGGGTGAACGTATATGGGTTGGAATCTCTGTAGACTCAGCAGGCTTTGGAAAGATACCAACTTAGGAAGCTTGTGAGCTAATTTGTTGACCCACTGCCCATTGACTGGTACTAGTTCAAGGGCAATGTTCAGTGGGGTCCCCTGGATTAGGAGTTGTTCTCCAGCCGAGTAATATGGCAGCCCATCCACAGAGATGCCCCTCACTCCAAGAACTGCAGTCACATTATCCCCAAGGGGACACCCCATGTCTTTGTAAATCCACCTTTTCAAGGAGGTTTTTAGAGTCCACTAAGTAGATGCCATAAACAGGTAAAGGACAAAACAACAAAACTGAACAAAACAAAACAAACAAAAACCCTGAAGGGACCCGGTGACTTCCCACAGGACCTGTCAATGTGGTATCTGTGCTCGTGCTTCTGTCCCCGTGTATCTCTTGAGATGGACTGAAAAGGTGACTGAAAGGTGCTGTTGCAGGGTATTCTTCCACTGTCCCCCTGGAAATATGTGACACTTGCCTTGTCATGTGTGGACTGTTGCAGACTGCAGCATCACAGGACCCAGTGACAATCTGCTCCAAGCTCAGAGTAGAATAGCCACCCACTGGTGATTCAAAAGTAACCTATACCAAGGGTATGAAACAAGGTGGCTGTGATCCACTTAAAATTCTTCGGATTACCAGCATGCCAGGGTATGTTTCTGAATCTTGAATCAGAGCTTGAGGGAGACCCTAAAAGTGATGCTAATATGGGGGGCTTAGTCAGGAACCCTCAGGAAGAGAAGGGAGAAAGCAAACGGTGGAAGTGAGTTGGGGTGAGCCCAGGGGCCCCTTAGAACTTGCTTTGGAATTAGTAGATTATAAATAAAAACTTGGGGCTGGGGATATAGCTCAGTGGAATGAGCGCTTGCCTAGCAAGCGCAGGGTCCTGAGTTCGATCCCCAGTACCGCAAAAAAAACAAAACAAAACAAAAAAAACTTTCAGGTCTCCCTGTTCATTCTGTTCCTTTAAATTCAGCAGGGGTCTGTGCTGAGCCCATGACATCTGGCACAGTTATTATAAACGCAAATAAATCAGCATGTGACCTGTGAGGCAGTCACTTGTCTGAGTGGGGCGGGGCTATGTAGTAGAGAGACTTCTCTGTTCTCCTTACTCTTAGCTACCACAGACCCGACCCCCTCTGTAAAGAGGAACGATGAGTACCTGGAACATCACGGTAACTCTAGTGTTTTTTTCTGCCTTCAGAGTAGCCTTGGCGGTTTATGATGTTGTTTGCTGGAGGGTTATCTCCAGGTCCAGAGCACACTGTGGGGGTTGTAGGACAGACCAGAGCCACTTCTTAGCCCGGTCCTCCCTGGGAGAGACGGTGGTGGATCCGAAGCCCGGGCATCGCTGGGGAACAGGATGGCCAGCTGTGCTGATCAGAAAAGCCGTGCCACGTGCTGCTGGACGTGGCCGTCAATCAGAGATGGCTCTCCTCTGTGCACTGTTTTCCCCACCATTCCAATGAGAGCTCCCGCCTGATAGTTTTTGGTCCAGCACAGAACGGCCTTCTCTCTGGCCTCACAAAAAGCTGCTGACAGTAGTGTCTGCTGACCTCCCGCTTTGCCTCTGTGGTGCTGGTGCAGGACACCAGCAGCTCATGATCAGTCTGTCCTTGCCTTAGATATCCTCACTGAAGCTTCTGCAGGCAGCCAGCAAAGCCAGTGACCCTGGGGAACTCGGAGCCAGTTGCTGGCCTGGTGGGCAGGTGGCAAGTGAACTCCTCACAGGCGACCCCGTTGTGCCCTTGCCTGGACCCATCCCAAGTGGTGGCCACATCTTTCCTCTGTCAGTGTCACTGGATTGGCACTCAAAGGGTTGCATCTTGAGTGAACCCCAGGAATGGAAATGTTTTCCCATTCAATTGGAGGCTATGTTTGCTTTTTCCTGTGGTGTAGCTTTTATTTTACAAATGGATTTTATGCTTCCTTATATTATTGCTGGACAGTGGAGCAATTTTTTTTTCAGTATGAGGCAGGCACAGATGGGGGCCTTGTGAACCCTGGGTCTGAGAGGGGGATCTTAGATGCCGAGTCCCTGTCAGCCGAGTGCTGTTCTAACATCCTACCCTGTGTGGTGTTTTTAATTTTTGCCGCTGAGGGGTGTGCTCATTTTACATACTGATTAGTTTATAGCAGCAGTGCTAATTTGCACTGACATTAGGGATTACACATCGAGACTTCCTGAAGATAAAGGGAGTGGCATAGCAGAGGCAGAGGGCTCGGGACTCTGAGGACTGCAGGCGTGGGGGATGGAAATCTGTCCCTGCTTTGTTACTAAGCGGTGGTGCGGCTTGGGCCTGGGCTCGGACCCTGGGGACCCTTTTCTGTACCTGAGACATGGGGATGAGAGACAGACAGAGGGGTTTCGGTTAATCACAAGGGCTTTTCTTATGGATTAAGTAATGAATGTGATTAACCATAATATAGACAATTCCCAGTTACCCACTTGTACCTTCTCTGCAGCTAATTTTCAATTCTGTGTTGATTTCCTTCAATAACTCCCATCCTGACCCAGATGGTATCTATTTAGGAAATTCAAGAAACCCTTAATATTAGCATAAGCAGAGCAAATTGGGGAATAAATGAGTGCAAAGAAATGATCTAATGCAATAGGAAACTGAATATAAATGACTTCTGGATTTTTTAGGTTATGGATTCGTTAAATCATCCAACAAATATTTGCTAAGTCCTCACCTGGGGCTGGTGCTTGGAGACACCACCATGGAACAAACTCAGAAGGCTCACAGTCCAGAAGGATGAACTCACACTGCGGCTCTGAAGCCGAGTGTGCAGTGCATCCTTTTCCCAGAGATGCTGGTAACCAAGAGGGATTAGAAGCACGGTACATGTGAATACCCTCAGCACCTTGTTCTTTTAGTCTGTGTTGCCCCAAATAGGACGGTGAGTCCACCGGGCGTGAATCTGTGCTCATCTTCCCGAGGCAAAGACTGTGACTTTGGGAGGTCGACGGTCAGGACAGAGGTGCTCTGTCTCCTTCCTCAGTGGCCCCAGTGTGTGCATGTGTGTGTGTGACTTGCACACAGTAGGTGCTCCATGGTCATGTGTTATAGAAACGAAATCCTTATGTCAGCCGTGTCAGTGTTATTGTCATCATGGTCCCCATCCTCTTCCTCATGGAAAAAATGAGACAAGTTCGGAGGGTTTGGGTCAGTCCAAGGACACAGCCAGAGAAAGGCAGAAGCACGGCCCAGCTGTGACCTTGACCCCCACGGGCTGGGCTTACTGATGCGCTGCCTAGTGAATAGCTGGTGCGGCGAGAAATGTGCTTAGAAGCAAGGGGGGATGGGCTTCTGAGCTTGCTGGAAAGCATCATGGGGTAGCATCCGCAAAGCCCTGGAAACGGTGGTGGTGAGGACCAGCCTGATCAGCACCGACTCATGAGCATTGCTTCTTGCTCTGTCTGTGACCACCAGCAAGTCCCTCTTTCTCCCTGAGATTTGGTTTCTCCACTGGCAAAGCTAATAATAACATCTTGTCTTAGTTCTGTAATGAAAACGATAATGTGTGCAGTGCAATCTCAATTCGTAGAAGTTAATTTTATTCTGAATTCACATATTTTTCTGCTGCCACTACTATGATTATTTGCCTTTGAACACATGATACAGGGAAGAAACTTCTATATTGCATGGTATATTATAGTAAGTAAGTGATTTTCAGGGTTATCCAGGTTTATTAGTCAGGGTTCTCTAGAGGAACAGAATTGGTAGAAAAATACATGCATAATTATGCAAGGAGATTTACAGGATCAGAGGCAGGCGAGCCTACAATGGCTGTCTATAGAGAGCTGGAGGATCTGGCAGCTGCTCAGCCCAAAAGACAGAATCCACAGACAAAAAGGGATCAAGGGTGCTGCATAGTCTGAGGTTGAAGGTCTGGAAGCTCCTTGGAGAGTCACTAATGTGAGTCTGTGTTGTAAGGCTGAAGACACTATAGTCTGATGTCTAAAGGTAACAGCAGCACAGGGCACATCTGCTCAAGCAGATTGGAGCTCCTCAAAAACCTGCCAACTTCTTCTTTCCCTTTTATTCCATTGAGACCACAAGCCTATTGGGTGCCACCACCCACAACTGGGGTGGTCTCTCACCACTAAATTTGCTGGCTTATAGGCCAGTCATCTCTGGAAACACCCCTCAGACACACCCATAAGTGTGCTTTACTATTCTGCCAAGAGTTTCCTAACCCAATCAAGTTGACATATCATGGTCACACCAGGAAATCTGAATTTGTATCAGAAAAGTAAGTTCCCTATCCCTGTAGCTGGAGCTTGTCTCTATGCTGGGTAATTTTCTAGTGATACATGTATCCCTCCTCACAGAGGAATTGAGCTATTTACCACTGTGTCCCCCAAAACAAGCACAATTCATAGCATGTTGTAGGGGGGTATATTAATCGCCTTTGCTAGGACCAAATGCTTGAGGCACAGAGCACAGTACCATATTTTCACTCATGGTTTCAGAGGGGTCAGTCTATGGTTTCTACCACAAAGGTAGAAGCAGCATGGTGAGTGGGCAGGTGGAGGAAAGCTGTTTAACCTGTGGCAACAGGAAGCAGAGAGAGAGAGACAGGGAAAGAGCCGGGGTGATAGAAAGGGGCCAGGGACAAGAATATACCCTTCCAGGTCACACCCCTGTGATCTGCCTCCTCTCACCAAGTCCTGCCTCCTAACAGAACATTCAGCTACTACCTCATCCGTGGATGAATCCACTGTTGGGTACAGCACCCCATGATCCAAGCACCTTCCAAAAGCCCCACCTCTGACAACATGAGTTTGGGGGGGTACATTTCAGATGAAACCATAACAGTGAATATGATAATGTCTTTTCTTTTTCTGAATGAATAAATGAATATATGTGGTAGGACAGGAAGGGAAGGAGACAAACTTAGCACAGCACACCTCAGGATCAGTTACTCACCATCTCAGTCCCTTTTTTATTCCTGTAAAAGACTATCAGAAGCTGCAAAATGCAAAAAGAAAGAGGCTTCATTGGTTCATGATTCTGGTGGCTGGAGGGTCCAAACAGCACAGTGCCTCATTGGGGCGGTGACCCCGGGCTGCACTGCATCACAGTCTGGAGGGAAGCAAAGGGGAGGTGGGAACGAGCAAAAGAGAGCAGCAGACAGGACAAGACAGACCCGTGCCCTGCCCTCAGGGCGACAGTCCCGTGAGAACAGTCTTCACTCCTGTAAGAGACCACAAATCACTCTCCAGCAACTTCTCGGATCACCACTTCCCCATACATTTCGTTGGTGGGGGCAAACCAGGTCCAAACTCGGTGCTCAGTTTCTTATCCAAGAAATGGGCCGGCAGCGAGACCCTGCAACTTCTGTCTCCCCTCCACAAGCCTGGGAGGAAGCGTAGCATGGCAGAAGAGGGGCGACTGCGAGGGCACAGATAGGCTTGATCTGGCCTTCTCGGGACATGGGTTTATGCTTCAAAAGACCTAAAGCCACAGGCATGTTCTCTGGCCTTGAGGACTCAAGTACCCATGTTTTTTTTTTTTTTTTTTTTTTTTAACTCCGGCATGTCTGAGAGCAGTGCAGCTATTTAGTGTATGTGGTAGAAAACATTTAAGAAATTATTGTTATAAAAACAATACAAAATCACTGCAGAAACTTTAGCAAAGATTGGCCATAAGAATAATTCTAAAAAAAAAAAAACAGAAAAGAAATAATTCTACCACTCAGAGGGAAGAACTGACAGTACACTGGTGGATATTTTCTCTTTTTTATTTTATATACATGTTATTCATATAGGATTTAGTTCATATTTTACATATTGGCAAGAAACTTGCTGTAGAACAGAAGTAAACTATGACTCTCTCATGCTGCCATGTCGCCCTTGTGACCTAATTTCAGAGACTGTGCCACCCTTCAAGCTATCCCTGGGGTGTGGCACTGTCCGCCGGTGGTCCCACAGAGAGGATGTTTTCAGTTTGGGGCTGTGGAGAAAAATGTTCTTGCAGCTAATCTGTATGTATGTCTGTGTTGTTTTTGTGTAATACTTTGGAGGAGGATATAGGACCCAAAATTATGGTAAAATTTCCGTCCCATTTTCTACTCTTACCAGAGAATTATGGTTTATGAAACATTTACCAGTTTGTTAGGCCAGCGATGACATTTATTGTTTGGATCTGGATTTCAAACCAATTTTGGTGACACATCCGTCCTTTAACCCTTTGTCATTTCTCTTTGGGAATTTCTCATCGCTATACTTGTCTTTTCTTTCTTGACTTGGTAGAACTTGTCCTGAGTTACCCAATTATTTCTGCAGTGAGTTCAAAGCCAAATACTCTAGGCTGAGTTCATCTTGCTTTGGTGGTAAACACCTACCCGACTCGGGGCAAGGGCTGCTCATCAGCACCGGGGCCAGGCCTGGGCCAGTGTCCTCAAGCCAAGCAGGTCTTGGGTGGCCTTGGGCAATCTTCCAGCAAACTGCTCTGAGGAGCCGGGCCCCAAGCGGCTGTTGGTCAGTCACGCCTCTCTTGAGTCCCCTCCGCCGAGAACAGCCCTGGGATTTGCTCTGTTGAGTGGCCCAACATGATGCCCTGTGCAATAGAATGTGAGTCTCATATGTGACTTTGGTTAATCTAGTCGTGCCATTAAAAAGGGCAAGAAATAGGTGAAATTAATTAAAAATTAACTTTTTGATAGTATACTGGGGATTGAACCCAGGACCTTCCCACAGAGCTACACCCCTAGTCCTTTTTTATTTTTTTGCTTTGAGACAGGGTGTTGCTAAGTTAAATTAGTTCCCCTGGCTGGACTTGAACTTGAATCCCCCTGCCTTAGCTTCCCAGAGTACTGGAATTACAGGCATGTACCTTTAGAGTTGGCAAAATTAATTTTAACAATATATTTAATCCAACCCAGTATGTCCAAAATATTATCACGCCACGTATAATGAACGTAACAGTATCAGTAGTACATTATCTTGCACTGTTTGTTTTCATACAAAGTCTTTAAAATCAGATGTATCTTTTATGCTTATTCAGCACATTCCAGTTAGGGCTCACCAAGTGTTATGTGTTCAACCAGCCGCATGTGGCCATATGGGAATGTGCAGGTCCTGCAGCAGAAATTTGGCTGGGGAGAAACCCCAATGAATTGTCATAAAAGCCCCAATGAATTGTCATAAAAACAGGAACATCCATTAGGGACCTAATGCCAGCAATCCTTCTGAAAATCATAAGGGCTGGGGACCACTTTGTGAAATTTCTGACTGAAAATTCCTGTGGGCCTGTCTACTCTATCAATACGTGTATGTTCCTTACAGATTTCGATAGTGTAGTGATTATCATGTTTGCCTCACAATATGTATGTGTTTCTTTAAGGGCTGGCAGTGACTGTGCCCCAGCCCCACTTGGGGGCGAGTCACAGCCCCTGGAACCCACCGCCCAGGACAGCCTGCGTGAAGCCCTTGCAAGGCGAGACCGGCTTCTCCAGGAGAAGCAGCAGCTACAGGTGAGAAGGAAACAGACATTGCAGTTGGGGTTGGGGCTTCTCATTCACTGATGCCAAATGTGGCAAAATGGGTCTGCACTTTGCTAAAGGACAGGTGGTGGGAGTGGCTGGATGGCTTGTAGAAATCTTGTCACAAATGAGGGCCAGACTTTCCTTGTCTGCCATCATTTGACCTTAGACACTTCCCTTGGAAGGCAGAGACTGCCCCATGCCTTGAGGATGCTTTGTGGGGACTCATGGCCTGGCAGGCTGTGCCTGTGCTTTCCACAGGCAAAGTCACAGGTCTGCATGGGCAGGGTGGGTGCATCTGGATGGACCAGAAGGCTGAGTGGAAGCCATACACGGCCCAGGCAGTGTGGAAAGTTGGCCCAGAATGATCTGGGGTTGGATCTGGGTGCAGCACCATGGTAAAGCCAGAGGCTAGTCAGGGCAGCGCAGGGTGGAGTGGGGTCCTGGCAGCTTGAGCTGACACAGAAAAGGGGTGGGTGGGGCACTGGGGAATTCAGGTCAGTGGCAGCAGCTCCAAGGGGGAGGGGTCCTCACTGCTCGAGTCCAAAGCATGGTGCAGGCTCTAAGCATCTGATGAGCTTGGGCAGGCCCTGCAGAGCATTCTCACCAGCTGTCTGTCCCACCCGAGTGGCTAGAGTAGTGAGCTGGCACAGGGAGGCAAGAATCACCACAGCCTGGAAGAACCCATGACAGACTGAACACTCAGCTCTGCTGCGAGCACTGTACAGTGTGGACAGCTGGCAGTGTGGAGTCTGGCTTTGAGTTTTCACAGTGTTCACCTCTGCTCTTGAGAGTGTCAGAGTACAAACAATTTAGGTGCCAGTACTCTCTGCTAGAAGTAATCTATGCATTGCTTGGTGCTGGTGCTTAGTGCTAAAAACATTCTACGAAAAAAAAAAAATAAAAACATTCTATGCTTTAGCTTGGTACTGGCCAAACTCTAGGGAAAGGTGCTTGAGTCCTTGTTCATCCCGTGGGTCCTCCTGTGGGCCCAGGTGTGCTGGATGCCATTTGAATGCCAGGATCTTTCTGAAGCATCCCCTGGAGTGGCAGTTGGGAGACCCATGGCAAATATCCTAAGACCCTGAGCGAGAGGGCTGGTGGGTTGGAGGTGGTAAAAGCCTCAGTGTACAGGCCAGGGGGATGGGTGAAGAGCAGGACTGAGGAGAGGGCAGGCCCTGCACACGTCTCCAGCATTGGGGCAGGGGGCAGCCACGTGAGGGCCGGAGGCCGGCGTAGTGCTGTGGGCTCAGAAAGCCAGAGAGGGCTGAGGCAACTGGAAGGTGCATGTGCGGAAAGGAAGGGGACGGGGTCAGAGGTAAAGGGCCCAGGCTTTTCTCTGTCTGTAATGGGGAGACAGTGAGGGCTTTAAGCATGAAATGACAAGACCTGACCACACTGTATTTTTGTGTTTTGCACTACTATCAATTGAACCCGGGGCCTTTGCACTACGCTACATTCCCAACTCCCTTTATTATTCCTTTCTTTAAATTCCCAGTCCTTAAAAAATCTTTTTTTAAATTTTGAGATAGGACCTCATTAAATTATTATGTTGCTCAGGCTGGGTTTGAACTTGCAACTTTCCTGCCTCAGCCCCCTAGAGTGCTGGGGTAATGGGTATGCATGACTATACCTGGCCTGATCACACCATAAAGAATCATTTTGATGGTGGTGTAAAGAATAGGTTATAGGCTTGTCCACGTCACAGAGCTACTGTGATAAAACAGCATGGCTCTGGCAGAAAAACAGACCTGAACTGATGGAACTGATTAGAAGATGCAGAAACAACTCCAAACTCTCAGCCACCTTATCTTTGACAAGGGGGCCAAATATCTTCACTAGAAGAAAGACAGCCTCTTTAATAAATGTTGCTGGCTTTCAACATACTGAAGACTAAAACTAGACCCATGTCTATCACCATGCACTAAAGTCAGAATGGATCAAAGATCCAAATATTAAAACAGAAACACGAAATCTGTTGGAAGGAAGAATAGCTAGAACTCTTGAAGACACTGGTGTAGGCAAAGGCTTTATGAACAAAACCGTGACTGCATGGGAAATGCTACAAAAAATCAACAGCTGGCATCTCATCTTATGAAAATGCTTTTGCACAGTAAGAGAAATCACCAACAGAGTGAAGAGACAACCTGCAGAACGGGGGAAAATTTTTAGTCAATTGTTCTTCAGACAATGGTCTAATATCTAGAACATATAAAGAATTGAAAAAAGTCTGACCCCTCCAAATGTAAAGACCCAATCCAAAAATAGGCATCTGAAGAGAATACATACTCACTGGTCATTTTAGAGATGCAAATTAAAACAACACAGATTCCATCTTAACCCAGAATGAATGGCTATCATCAAGAAATCAACCAATAACAAATATGGAGGGGCTGTGGGGGGAAAAGGAACACTTTTCTGCTGTTGGTGGAGTGTAGACTGGTGCAACTACTGTGGAAATCAGTGTGGAGATTCCTCAAAAAACTAGAATTGGAGGTCCCATTTAACCCAGCTATTTCCGTTCTGGATATCTTCCCAGAAGAATTAAAAGCATCATACCACAGTGATATATGCACACTCATGTTTATAGGAGCACACTGTAATAGCTAAATCTTGGAAACAGCCCAAATTCCCATCAACTGATGAATGGATAAAAAGGATGTGTTTTTTTCATACACTGGAGTACTACTCAGCCATAAAGAAGGATAAACTTGAGACATTTCTAGATCAAAGGTTGTACCTTGAGACCATATTCTTAAGTGAAATAAATCAGACACCTGTGTAAATATTGCATTGTTCCTCTGGTGTGAGAAACCAAAAATGTAAATAAGGACCACAATGTATAATAGATATTGTCAAATAGGAAGAAATTGTTCAAAAGGAAAGGGGAAGTGGGGAGGGTGTAAGGGGAAAGGAAGGAATGGAAAAGAAGAAATAAAAAAAGGGATAAAATGGAAAGAAAGCTTTGTAAATAAGGAGGGGAAGAGAGGTTGAAGGGAGGGGAGGTGAATTGGAAAAGAAAGAAGAATTGAGATGTATCACATACAGGTACAAGTTCCCTATGATGAATGTGATCCTACGTCTACGTAAATTGTACCAATGAGCTTAATTTTAAAAAGGAATGGATCTTTAGAATACTATGGAGAATAATTTGTAGCTTCCTCAAGAAATTAAAAGTAGACTCAGAGCTGAGCATGGTGGTGCACACCTGTAATCCCAGCACTCGGGAGGTTGAGGCAGGAGGATTGCCATGAGTTCGAGGCCAGCCTGGTCTACATAAACGAATTCAAGACCAGCCTGCACCACACAGCAAGACTCTGACTTAAGCCCCGCCCCCAAACAAACAAACAAAAAGTAGTCTCACCGTGTGATCCAGCAATCTCACTCTGGGGCTAGATGTGAACAGCTGGGCTGTGGACCTGAAGAGGTATCTGCACACCCACAGCCAGAGCAGCATTACTCCCGGTAACCCAAAGGTGCCAGTGACCCAAGTGGGCATCAGTGGACGATAACTAAGCTGGTGGAGGCTGCAGCCAAAGGAGTAGTACCAGCCTTAGAAAGGCAGGTCATGCAGATCCGGACTCACCAAGTGTCATGTGTTCAACCAGCCGCATATAATGCAGATGACCCTGGAGGACATTATGCAAAATAAGCCTTTCACAAATACTGTGTCTCCACTTCTGTGAGGTCCCCAGAGTCCTCGGGTTCCCAGAGACACAGAGTAGAACCGTGGGTCCAGGGCCGGGAAGGGTGGTGTCTGACAGGTGCAGGGCTGCGGCTGGGGAAGACGGCGAGTTCTGCGGGTGGGTGGTGGTGATGGCATAGCAGCAGGGCTCAGTGCCACTGACCTGTACATTTACAAGTCGTTAAGATGGTGCGTTTTATGTCACGTGCACTTTGCTGCAGTTTAGAAAAACTGAGGGAAGGAAAAAAAAAGAAGGAGGTAGGAAGAAAAGGAGGAAAGAGAAGAGAAGGAAAGGATGAAGGGAAAAAGGAAGGAAGCAAGGAGAGAAGAAAGGAAGGAGAGGAAGAAGGAAAGAAGGTAAGGTCAGGGCCCCAAGGGAGGAGCAGAGGGTTGGTGGTGGGACCGTGTCAGCTGTGCTGTGACTGAGGCCTATGGAAGACACAGGGATGTTTTCTTTGGACATCTCAGCAGCAGACCTTGGTGTCTCATTGTCCCCCTCACCTCTCCGCGGTGGAGATGGGTGGAGGAGGGAGCTGGGGTGAAGAGGGCACGTGCCAGTGTGTGGGAGACGGGCTCAGGATGGCTGGTCAGTGCTGTGGGCTGTGGGCTGTGGGCTCCTCTCAGCCAGGAACAATGGCGGAGCACAGAGGCGAGTTCAGTAAGAGTCTGGTTTTTAATTCTGAGTCTTCTGGGCAATGAGATGGTTATCTGCCCAAGCACTGTGCACACTCTGGTTTACAGTTACCTGCTGTTGTTTTATTATTTGACCTCAAGATTGGATGGTAGGTGTGGGTGATTTGTGGTTTGGTTTGCTATATTAGTAGAAATTAAATTCATTTAATATTTTTATGAACTTCCAACACCAGGATACTGTGTAGCATCTCACTATTCTCTCTGTCTCGTAGATCTGAGCTGCAATCTAAATTCTCAGGCTTGGGGGCAGACCAGCCATGTCTCATCTTGGTCTGTGATATGAATCTCAGTGCTTAATATGTGCTGCCTGTGTCCTTGCAGGTCATCTGTAGTGAAGCCAGTTATTCATTATTTGCTGGTTCTTCCCAGTGCAATCTTTGGCTGCCCCCCGTAGTTATTTAATGCTTGGAAAAGAATATTTTTTTATTCTGCAAACTCATCAGAATTATAAAGCTGGTGTAAGTTTTCCAGTTCAGCAAGCTCCCAGAAACCTGCCCACCCTGCAGGGAGCTGTGCAGCCTGGTGAAGACAGCCCCTCTCCTAACAGCCCTGATCAGCAGGGCAGGGTGCTGGGGACGGTTCCTTCATCAAATCTCTTTCCGTTCTTTGCAGAAAGAAGTGGAAGCTCTCCAAGAAAGGATGTCTGCGCTGGAGGCCAAAGATCAACAGCTGAGAAGGGAGATAGAGGAGCAGGAGAGAGAACTCCAGAGGCAGCGCTGTGGCCTGGGGACATTGGTGGTCCAGCTACCCCTAGACCAGCTGCAGGAGATCACTGAGGCCTTGAGAGACACGCTGGCCTCTGCCAGCCAGATTCTCTCCCACGTGGAGCCACCTGAAGCCCTCAGGAGGTATTGGTGATTTCCTGATTGTGGTCACTCGCCACTCTGAGCTGTTGTTGGAATGACTATTTGCTGTACCTCATCTGCTAAATCTTTCAAGTAGTCTGTGTTTCTCAGTGGGAGCATTGTCGGTGTTTTGATGGGCTCTTCACTGTGTGGGGCAGTCCTGAGCATGGGAGGTTATTTTCCATCCTGCCGACCCAACCTGCCCTATGGCAGCTCTCCTTTCCGTCCCTGCAGGCAGCTTCTCCATTACCTGACTGCCCAGGGGCAGCTTCTTTCCTTCTAAGCACTGCTGGAGTTCCTCAGCTTGGGCTTCTGATGCCCGCAGAGGATGTTCACCTAGAGAGAGGGGAACTAGCTGACCTGTGTGTCACTGAGAGAGGGTGACTCAATGCCAGTATTTCTGTGTAGAAGAAGAATGGACTGGGACAGACAGGGGACATTTGCTGAGTGTTTCCCCTGTGTCAGGCACTGTGCTAAGCTTTACTCCATGAGTTGAATCCATCTGTCATCATGGCCATTTGACAGATAAGGAAGTAAAATCTAAGTTAGTAATTTCCCCCAAATCTCAATTAATATGGGTGAAAATGGATATTTCAACTGCTGTTCATTAATTCTGAAGCCTGGCTTCCTATCTAGTCTCTACAGAATAGGGCCTTCCTTGTGCTCAGTCGTGTTGGAGAGGGTCCCAACACTCAGCTGTCCCTTGCCCTTCAGGGACTCATGTTCTTGTTTTGGAGGGGGACAGCAAGAAGACACATGCGTTAGAGAAGTGAGTAGTATCTAGGCAGACTGCAGATGGGTGGTGAGGATGGTGGTTGTAGTGGGTGCCACCCAAGCAAAGGGCCCAGCACTCTATTTGGCCCTGTGCTGGGGAGCTCCCTGAAGCTCTCAACCTGTGCTGGTCTGGAGGGATTCTCACTCAGTCACTACTGGTCTGACTCAGGGAGGGATGTTGCTGATATCTGGCTTAGGAATGTCCAAAAGATTAGTGGAGTTAATAGCTGCTCTCACTTCAGGGCCTGGATATACTGTGCGCTTCATTCTGCTTCTTGCAGGTGGTTTTTATTATGGATGTCACACTCTTGAAGGCTGCCTGTCTACAGTGTTTGTCTACAGAGAGCGTTCAGGGACTGACCCTTATATACGTGACTCTAGCATCAGGCCCCATGGGCTACTCTGGGGAGTCACTCAGGATCCCTCCCGTTTCTTCTCTGTCCCTCATATCGTCTCACATGGAGCTCCAGCTATGGAGAAGGAGAAGAGATTTGTGTCTAGATTTTAGCCCAGTGCAGCTTATCTGGTCTCTGCTGGGGCCTTCACACATGCTCAGGGTGTGGGCAGGTGAGGGGTGCAGGCTGTTCTTGCTGTTTTCACTGCACATGAGAAGACAAAAGCTTAGGAAGTTCTCTGCTAATGCAGCAATAAGAGAATATCTTATGTACAGTAGTGAAGACTTTGGTCAACACCAGTAAATGATTCCTGCTACAGAGCCAAGGTAGGTGCTTTGTCTCAAATGCTCTTTCATAAACAGAAACTAGGAAGTCCATGGTGTCATAGGCTGGTAAACCTGGGCCCAGAGCATATCATCTGATTTCTGGTTGATGCATTGTACCTTGCATTTTATTTTTTATTTATTTTTTAAGAGTAGGAAGAATTTATTGAGGGGAAGAAAGCTTCTGTCTAAGGGTGACAAAAAAGGGCCTAAGAAGTGGGTTGCTCACTGACCCCACTTCTCAAAGGTGTTTTATTGAGCAAAGCCACAGGTGAGGCAGATTCACGGTGGTAAAAAGCTATAGGCAGCTAATAAGATTAGAAATATAGCCATTTAGGTAATATTGACCCAATGGGAAATCACAAAGTAGGTGTTAGGTGGGACAAAACTATGGTGAACCAGTAAGACTACAACAAATATAGTTGCTCAGGTAATATTGATTAAATGGGGATCAAATTGGGAAGCAGGTCACAGCAGTAGCTTGCATTTTATCCATCACCCCTGTAGCATGGTGGAGCACTGTCTGGGTGTTCTCTGAGGTGACCATCAGCACTAGATGTGAGGGCGGTCTGAGCATGGTGCAGTGCTGTCTGGGGTTGGGGGGACCCTTTACTCCAAACGCAGATGTTCCTACTGAGGTCACACAGTCAGCCAGGAATCTGCTCTCACCTGTTGTGCTGCTGTGACCAGAAGAGACCTGGTGTCTATAGAAAGTCCTTGTGGACTCTGTCACAGTCCAGAAAAATCCATATTTGTAATCACAGAGGAAAATTATTGTAATTCTGATAGGTTAATTCCAATCTACCACTTCCAGTGCAATCCATGGCGGGAACAAAGACACTAAGGTATACTTGTAGTTGTGGGCAGCCAAGGGGATTCCAAGTCCAGCTAGAATGACGGCTAAATGGAACAAAGGCCTGAGCCCAGGGCCAAATCTGGGTCTTACTAATTCGTGAAAAGGGCAGTGGCTTGGGAATGAGTGACTATGAGAATGGGGGGAAGTACGTGAATGCTGTGAGCTGGGCTAGATAGGAGGCCTGAAATCACCTCTGCATTATACAGGAGGAGAGATGTGCAGAAAAAGTAATCTGCATGTCACAGATTGGGGCACTCTTTCGTGTTTTGGGGTTGATGATTCAGTTTTGATGTGTAATCCATGCCCTGAGAAGTCATAGCCTCTTTTCTGGAGGCTCATTCTCAGCTGGAAGTGTGGCTTCACCTGCATTGCTTCAAAGACTACACATCAGCACCTTGGGCTAGACCCATTTATGTTGCTGAAAGCCAATTGAGGGGATAAGGAAATATCCTAGCCAGCTCTGTACACGTAATACATGGGGGAAGGGCCACATGCTCTTCTTTCAAGGGGGGCGGTCCTCCACAGGGGTCTCTATGGCTTTGGAAAACCTCAAGGGATTTGCATAGTTGAAAATCTTAGGAAAATAGTTTTGTAGTTCAACGACACAAAGAAATGTGGGAAATTGAGTGACATCATGGGCTAAGTGGCTGTAGCATGAGATGCTCATGGTGAACAGAGTGCCGTCTTTGGGACAGTTTTTATTTTTTGGCAGATGGCAAGCGACCGTCCTGCCACATTTGCAGGACCTGGCTGGTCCCCAGGAGGCGGTCTGTGGCTCCAGCCTCACTCACTTTGAGGAGCAGGGCGGCCCGTCCCCCGGCAGAGACAGCTGAGCCTGTGTGCCTGCTTATATCCACTCCTCCACTTCTTCTCCCACCCTGAAAAGTGAGCGTCAGAGCGCTCCCTGCCAAAAGCTTCGGCTAGAAGCCCATCCACAGTGTGTGGGCTTTTGCTACGGTTTGACTCTAACATGTGCCCTAAGCAGCTCACAGGGTGAAAGCTTGGTCCCAGTGCATCTGTGTTTAGAGGTGGGGCCTAGAGGGATGTTCCACTCTTCAGGGCTCTGAGCTTGTCCATAGACTGATCCACGGATGCATTCATAGCTCAGTGGGCTGTGAGGAGGTGGGGCTCAGGTAACGGCAGCAGGTTACCAGACCGGGACTCTGAAGGCTGTGTGTTCTGCCCAGCCCCTTCCTCTCTCACTCTCTTATTCTCTCCTAGCTGCCAGGAGGTGCCTAGCATTCTCTGCCATACCTTTCTGCTGTGATGTTTTGTCCTCCTAATAGAGCTACAAGGAGCAGAGCCAGCTGACCATAGACCTAGACCATGAGCCAAAAAAAGTTTTCCCCTTTAAACTGTTCTTCTCAGGTATTTGACACAGCAATGAAAAGCTAGCTAACACAGAAGACTGCTCACTCAGGGTGTATCTTTGAAGGGTGCCTGTTGTCCCTGGCCCCTCTCTTTCTCTGTGCTTCCTGGCTGCTAGGAGGTGAACAGCTTTGCTCCAGATATTCCCAGCTCCAATGTTCTGCCTCTCAAAAACAATGGAGCCAAGTGACCATGCAGTAAAACTTTGAAACCAGGGGCCAAAATACATCTTCTCTTCTTGAAGATGTTTCTTCCAGGTATTTTGGCACAACAACAGGAAAGCTGACTAACCTAGGTTCCCTTCGAGCAAGAAGACATGGCTCTTCCTAAAGGGGCTACAGCATGAGTTTACTGAAGCGGAGTGTTTAAAAGAAGCCAGTGAGGAGTCTGGCTTAAGAGAATGGAGAGATTGCTTGACTTTTAACTAATCATCCATGACCCTGTTAGCTCAACTTTTGCTATGAAGTGTTACTGGTCTTTTAGACAATGCTGACCTAGGGGTACGTCATGTAGGGGTCCTCGTCAGATGAGACTAGTTTGTCCTGAAGCCAGGGGAGAGATCCAGATGGACTATGAAGGAAGAGATCTTGAAGTCTTAAGAAGACAGGTTTCAGAGATCAGAGTTGCTACAAAAACCTGGGGAAACAGAACACTCTGCCTTGTGACTGTTATGTCCCCATCCATGGAGATTTTCACAGATGGCTGCAAAGCCTGGGAGATGTCTGGACAGGAGTGGCTTCCTCATCATGGAATATGGAAGGTTGTTCTTTCCCTAGATGAAGAGAGGAAGTCCTGAGAGCACCTGCATTCTGAGTGTGACACTGGGGAAGATGTGTACTTGCCTGGGGCGAGCATTTCTTTTTTCCCCTCTTTTGGTGCTGGGGGTTGAACCTGGGCCGTCAGACTTGGAGGCACATGCTCTAACACTGAGCTACACTCCCATCCCTGAGGCTGTCATTTCTGACCAGGGTTGTTGGGCATCCCCTGGCCAGCTGTAGAGAGGGTTAGCAGCAGAAGAGCCTGTGCTGGAACCCAGGAGCCCCAGCTGCCTTTTGTTTGGGTGATGAGAGAGACCAATGTGGCAGTTTCAGCTTCCTCTGTCTGTTTTGGATTGCATAGTTTAGCAGGAGGTGAGACAACTAAGCTGTGCTTGAGCAGAGCCAACAAAAGCGGTTTCCTTCCCACAGACAAAAGGAAAACTATTTTTTAAGCACCAGGAGGATCAGAAACTCCACAGCAAGGAGGATGACAAAGCAGGAGGTGAAAGAGAACAGAAGCCACTTACTAGAGAGGATTTACCTGTTGAATTTCCCTCATCCGTGGGATTCCAGTCCTTTGGTTCTAAAACAAACTCCTTGTTTCCTCCTGCAAGTCTTTGCTGATGTGCAAGACTGAGAAAGGCCGCCTTTGCCTGGTGAGCTTTGTTGTGCTCCTGGATTAGGCCCATCCTTCCTGTTCCGTCCCAGGCTGGCTTGCTCCCATTCCTGGTGATAGGGCTGGGGTATGGCTGCAGTGGGAGAGGAAGGGAGATGAAGGGAATACAGGGAGGAAGTGACAGTTTCTCAGGTTTCCTGAGGGCCACATCTGTGCATGTGCATGTGAGGGTCTGTCTGTTATTTGGCAAAAACTGAACCCAACTCCCTTGGATTTGTTTTGGTTTTCTGTGCCTCAGACACCAGGGGAGGTGGCTTGTGACCTTGTCTAGCACGCCTGTGGCTGTCTGTAAAGGGAAGCAGGAATAATTATAGCAGTCACAGCGGGGTGGGGACACAGAGCTGCAGAGAGTCTTTCTGATGGAGATGCCTAGCTGATCGCATGAGTCTGTAGTTGAGTTCCTCATTCTTCAGCTCCTGGAATATCTCTTGTTTCATGTGAAATATGTGTGGCCACTGGTGGATGAGTGCTGTCTGGCTGTGGATTTGGAGGAAGCATGTCCTATCTTTTTATAGACAGACCATTGGCACAAACTGAGGTGGGGAGTCTGAGACCTTGGTGCATGGCTAGGGGCACAGACAGGGGGCTGGGCACAGTGTGCCCACCTCATTAGCCAAAGCTTATGGGCTCCCTAGCAATGGGATGGCCTATATAGGCACTGCAGGTGTCTCCAGGACACTGCTCACAGCATGTAGTTCCAGCTGGTGTCAGGGTTTCACAAGTGAAACTGGAAATGATAGAATTCAGCAGTCAGAACTGACTAGAAGAAAATCAATGTTCCACTTTGCCCTCAGAGATCTTATTTGAGTGAGAGGACACAGCAAGCCAGCAAGGCCTGAATTTCAAGCACTCCCCAGGTCTGAGAAGCCTGGCAGAGTGGCCTGAAGAAGGATGCAGCTGTGGGGGCAGCTGTGTGCACGAGGTGGTGTCCGGTTAAAGCGTGCAGGGATGGTGTGAGGCGATGCTTGCCAAGTGGAGTGATGCATGCAGGGACTGCAGAGAGCACGGTAGCCCGTGGAACAGCCTAGAGAGTAGGCTGCCTCTCTAGGGCTGGTGGTCGAGGTTGTCTAACGCCCCTTGTGGGTGGGATCCTCCTCTCCCCTCTGCCTCTGCCAAACCCCTACATGGTTTCTCAAACACATGGCTTCACAGGCCTGAGAATTTTCAAAGTCACTTGGAAGAAGAGGAGAGCTTACACTGCCCCCACTAGCATTAGAGGAAATTCTGATTTTTCTTTTCTCTCTTCCTTCTCTCCTTCCTTCCTTATTTTCTTTTGCAGATGCTTTGCTTTTCCCAGGCAAACAGGAGGCGGGTTACGTTTTCCCAGAAAGCAGATGCAGTGAGATGCTCGTGTGTTAGTGGTATAGGAGAAGCCCCTCGGGGTCAGACCGCAGTGTGCAGTGTAACCCTCAGTGTAGGACCCTCCGGTTCGCCCAGCTCCCAGGCTCATCCTGTCTGTCCTTCTTAGAGTAGTAACAATGATCACACATTGATTTTAATATGTCTGTTGCTTGCAACACATTTTTAAATAATTACTAGTGCACATTAATTGCACAAATTAATGGGATTCGTTGTGATCTTCCCACACAAGCATATAGTATACATTGAGGGTGTCCATCTATCCTTCTACCTACAACTCCTGTCTCCTTATCCCCCCAACCCTGGTACCCTTGCCAGTGCCTACTAATCTCTCTTTTACTTTCAGATTTTTAAAAAAATTCCTATACAGTGGTACCTTGGTTCACAAACTCAATTCTCTCCATGATTCTGGTTGTAAACCAAACTGGATGAGAACCAAATCAAATTTTCCCATGAAGTCGACATTGAACCTAAGTACTGAATTTGATTCATTTCTCATCAAACTCAGTGTGTGACCAGAATCATGGAAAGAATCAAGTCCATAAACCGCGATGCCACTATATTTGAAAGAGAACATGTAACACTTGTCTTTCTGCATTGGCTTATTTAATTTAATATGATGTCTTCTAGTTCCACTCCTGCAAATGACAGGATTTTATTCTTTATGGCTGAATAATACTCCACTGTGTATGTGGACCATATTTTCTTTACCCATTCATCTGTTGACAGACAACCTGGCTGGCTCTATATGTTGGGTGTTGATACGGAGATGCAGGCATCACTTCTGTACACTCACTTCATTTCCTTTGAGTGTATATCTAGGAGTGGGATGGCTGGATCCTATGCTAATTTTATTTTAGTTTTCTGAGGAGTCTTCAGACTATTTTCTACAGTGACTCTACTAATGTACATTCCCACCAAGAGTGTATGAGGGCTGATTTTTCTCCATATACTCACCAACATGTTTTTGATCATAGCCATTCTGATTGGGGTCAAATGGAATCTCATTGTAGCTCTGATTTGTATTTCCCTGATGGTTTGTGATATTGAACATTTCTCATATGTTTATTGACTGTTTGTACCTCTTTTAGGAAATGTGTCAAAATGTTCATTTTTTATATAAAATACTCTTTTAAAAATATTGGACAATATACTGGTTTTATGTCAACTTTTGCAGAAGAGGCTGCTCAGGGTCCATATTCATGCAGCACTAAGTGTCCTAACATCTTTGGCAGTGTCTGACACGGAGGGAGAAGGATCGTGAACACTGGTGGTCTGGGAGAAAATAGGGCTCAGATTAAGGGCTTAGTTAAGAGATGGGCGGTAAACCACTTGGGCCCTGGCCTGGGACTGCCAGTCTCCTGCTCAGAGGTCCGACAACAGAGTAAAACACAGATAAGGTACGTAGTTTTTAGTTACAAGGGGTGCTGGGATGGTCAAAACCCAATAAAGACTAAAACCATGAGGCACAGTGTCCTTGGCCTTTATTAGATGCGCAGCCTGATTTGGGGGCATGCTGGCAGGCTGCAGGAAGTGGTGTGGGTAGAGGTTCAAGAATTGAGGAACGGAAAAGCACACAGGAGCAGACCATGGTTAACTAGTAACCTGATTGTCTGCTAATTGCAACTGCTGAGCTAGAAGTAATTTGGATGAGTCAAGTCCTCAGCTGCCATGTTATCTTGCTTTGGGGCACCAGAACTTCACAGACTCTTTGCTGGTCTCAATTCTGGCCATTGGCTTACAGATTAACCTGTCTGTAAGCCAGCCACGGGGCTTGTCACGAGTCATGTAGGCCCAGGAAAGACACTCAATTTATTTTTGGGCCAATTTATTAATATTAATCACTGCCTGCTCTGTACCATGTCAAGCTGGTCCTCAGCAGTAAACAAGACGGTGACTGAGCAAGACCTTCAGCAATCGTCTCTCACACAAGCATGAATTTGAACAGCTGCTCACATGAAACTACCTTGCTAAGAGCTAGACACAGGTGAGTCTGTGTCTGACTTTAGCATAATAATAAGAAAAGGAATGTTGAAGAATGAAGGGAAGAAAAATTGCTTGATTGCTTGTGTCACTTCTCCCCTAGATTCAAGATCTGAAGCTTGGAGCGGGAATTGAACCCAGGTCCTAGTTTGGAACCTCTTATCAGACTTGTCACAGTGAAATCTTGTTCCAAGCACAGCCCTATGGCCCTTGGCCTGAGGCCTGTGTTTATGGACAGAGGAGGCTCTAGTCCAGAGTTAGCCTGGCAGCCTGGGACCACCTCTACCACCCCTCTCCTGACCTCAGGAGTGGTAGATGACAGGGTTGTAAGCCTAGGACTTTTGCCATGGAGCTCAGTGCTGGGCTGGTGAAATCCAACTATGAAGAGATGTTGTGGTCCTCTGTTCCCTAGAAGTGCCTGTGGATGGAGCCCCTGGACCTGACCCAGTGCCTGTGGTGCCTGGTGACCCAGTGGGATGGACTCACATTCCAGCCATCATCACCTGCAGCTAGTTGGGGGGTGGCTCTGGACATGAGCATGCCATAGGAGCAGATAGGCCATAGCCATGTGGGCCTCAGGCCTATACCCTTGCTGGTCTTACTGGGCAGAGGGCTCTGGGCCTTGGGTAGCCATACCGTCATTGCGGTCTTGGTGGCCATTATCTCTGACTATGCTAACTCTTTCTACCTACACGCAGCACAGAAAGTCATTGTGGGGAGAAGAGGGATGTAGGAACCACATTACTACTTAGGAGCCATTCCTGAAGTGAGGCTCATTGTGGAGCAAATTTCTGATAATTGTGGATGAGGCATCTAGGTTCACCTACCTCGAGGTGGAAGAGCCTTTGTGGGCAGGTACTCTTAGATATTCCCCTGTCCACCTGGAATAACTCACTGCTTGTGAATTTGGGATAAACTTGGGTTTGGAGTGCCTACAAGCACCGAAATGACAACAGTCACCTTAGACTGGGGGTAGATATGGACATAAGGCACTGTCTAGATTTTTTAATAAATGGTGCTAAAATAATCTGGCTATCCACATGCAGAAGATTGAATCTAGACCCAGTGTATTAACTATTACTATTCTTTTATTACTTTGTTATGAAATTTTGATTTAGTTTTTCATAAAACAACAACAAAAAAGAAATCGATAATAACAAATGCTGGCAAGGCTGAGAAGAAAAGGGACCCTCTACACTGTTGGTGGGAATGTAAACTGGTAAAACCACTATGGGAATCAATGTGCAGATTCCTTGAAAAACTAAAACTAGAAATTCCATTTGGCCCAGGTATTCCTCTTCTAGGTGTCTTTCCAAAAGAATTAAAGACCTTATATCACAGTGATACATGGATACCCATATTTATAGCAGCACAGTCCATAATAGCTAAATTTTGGAAGCAGCCTATATATTCATCAAAAGAAGAATAAATAACAAAAGTATGGTATTTATATACAATGGAGTACTACTCTGCCATGAAAAGGATGAATTTGAGTCATTTGTAGGAAAATGCATGTACCCCAAACTATAATGTCAAATGAAGCAAATTAGACACATAAGCTTAAATGCTGCATGTTTTTTCATATATAAGAAACTGAAAATATAAAAAAGAACAAAATAGAAGATATGGTAATAGGAAATGGGAAGATAGATCTTTTGCAAAAGGTAAGGGAACTAAGACATGGAGGAAAGAAGGAAGGGAAGGGGCTGAAAAAAAGAATTGAGATGTGTTATGCACGTGTACCAACTTAACACAAGGAATGTAGATGTTATGTACTACTAACGTGTACTAATAAAAAATAAAAATTGGAAAAAAAGATTCTTTTGTAAGTTTCTTAGTAACTGCAGAGTGAAACCTCTAATAGATACAGCAAAAATCATAAGAATCAAAACATACTACCAATAAAAATTGCTTAACCATAAGGGAAGATTGTAAGAGGAGAAAAGAAAGAAAAGGGCTACAGAAAAAGTAGAAAAAGATAGCAAAGTAGTAATGATAAAACTTTACCTACCCATAACTGAACTTTAAATGTAAATGGACTAAAATTTCCAATTAAAAGACATAGAGTGACTAAATGGATAAAAACAGGACTCAACAATGTGCTGTTTATAAGAAACTGATAAAAGCAGAAGAACATGCATAGACTGAAAATAAAAGGAGGAAAACAAATATTCCATGCAAACAGAATCTAAAAGAAAATAGGAGTAACCATACCTGAATCAGATGAAATAAACTTTAGGTCAAAAATGGTAAAGAGACAAACAAGGTCATTAAATAATGATAAAGGGGCCAATTTAGCCAGAGGAAATAATAATTCTATATTCAACATCAGAGCACCCATGTATATAAAACAAATATTACTAGATCAAAAAGGAAAGACAGACTCCAATACAATAATATTTTTAACACCCCATTTTCAGGAACAGATCACCCAGACAGAAAATGAAAGATGGTAAGGTTAACTGGATCCTGGACCTCACAGATCTCCTGACAGCTACTGAATACATGTTCTCATCAGCACGAGACGTTTTCCAGCATAGATCATATTCAAAGCTGCAAAACAAGTCTGAACTAATTATGTAGGAACAATATTATATCAAGTATCTTCCTACCACAGTGCAATAAAACTAGAAATCAACAATAAGAAATGCTTTGGAAAATTTGCAAATACATGGAAATTAAACAACTTGCTTTTGAACAGCCAACAGATCAATGAAGAAACAGAAGAAAGTTTAAAAGTTTCGAGGGTTCAGGATTTTATATAGTTAAAATAACCATTTAAGAAAAACAATAATTCAGTTTCTTGGAGGCAAACAGGCCCCCTGCAACGTTCCTGGGCGGACTGTGGCCACGGTGCTCTCCTCCACCCCATTCCGAAGGCAGGCAGTGGGGCTGGAGCAGGAGCTGGACCAGACCCATTCTGCCATCACTGCTCAGAGTTCGGACTGCGCTATGCCACACTGTTGGTTATTTCCTCTAGAAGTCATCATTCTAGGCCACAAGAAAAGTGTACCAGACTTTGATCTGGAAAAGAAAGAAGGAGTCAGAACAGAAGGAGAGATGTGAAAATATCCCGTCCAGGCATGGCTGCTGATGGGGGCCACCAGGAAATGGAGTCTCCAAATCAGGCTACTGTTTCTGATTTCACTGAGTATATTTGAGCAACTCAAGGCAAAAGTCTGCTCACACAGAGTTAAAGAAAAAAGACCTTATTCTGTGCAACAGTAAAATGGTTATGATTTTTTAAAACATAGGACAAGGCACGTTCAGAAGTGTATATGTGTAATTTTAACACTGCATCTTAATATTTTATTAGTTTCCCTGTGCTTTGTTTTCTTCCAGGAGTTTGCAGCATGGCACACAGTTATTGTTTAGATAACTCTTTTTGGAGGCTTTTAATTTGTAGACTTCCATTCTTCTTTTATAATTTATGAATCATATCAGTTATTTTCATCTGGAGACCACAGATTCTCAGAGATGTACAATGATTTTAGTGAGTTCCAGTGTTGCAGCTGGAAGTCAACTTTCACACGCATGCACAGGGGTATTTTAAAAATCTTTCTTCTGGTTTCTAGTTTCCATCATTATCACCCTGAGAGCCATTCTGAACCTAACTTCTTGGTAATTTTGGTGTCTTCTAGAATTCTCTCATCAATTTTCTTTTCCATGGGTATACATGTTTCACTATAGTATGATGTCTTTAACTCTTTTGGAAGTATACCCAGGAGAGGTATAGCTGTGTCAAATGGAATTTCTATTTTTAGCTTTTTGAGAAATCCCCATACTGATTTTCATAGTGATTGTAGTCGTTTACATTTCCACCAATGACGTTAGAAGCGTTCCTTTCCCTCCTATATCCTTGCCAACACTTGTTGTTTGTGTTCTTGGTGAAAGCCATTCTGACTAGGGTAAGATAGAACCTCAGGGTTATTTTGGTTTGCATTTCCATAAGCCACAGATGATGACATTTTTTCCCCTGTGCCTATTGGCCATTTGTACTTCTTCACTTGAAAAGTCTACTCAGTTCATGAGCTCATTTTTTGATGGGATTGCTTGATTTTGGGGAGTTAATTTTTTGTGTTCTTTATATATTCTAGCTACTAGCTCTCTATCAGAAGAATAGCTGGAAAGAATTTTTTTTCACATTTTGTAGGTTGTCTCTTCAATTTTTTGATAATTTCTTTTGCCGTGCAGAAGCTTTTTATTTGAAATAACCCCATATGTGTTTCTTGGTATTATTTCCTATGCTACTGGAGTTCTCTTCTGCTGAGCTTTGAGGATCTTTCAGTAGAAGGAATTCAGCTCTGCTCAGACAGATCCTTCTCTACAGGCTGCTGGGAGTATCCCCGGTTGGAAATGCCAGCTCTTTGCTTGCTGGGAATTTAATCAGTCAAGACCTTGTCTTCACCAAACTTCTGAAGCAGATTCACCTTCTCTGTAGCAGCTGCTGGGTTCCTAGACTGACAGAGCAGTCAGATCTCACGAGCAGGGCTTGTGCTGGTTAAGCATCTCATCTTCACTGCCACTCTCTTTCCTCTTTCTCTTCCTCCTTGGCACACGGGAGCTTCTTCTTTGAGTCATACTGGTAATTGATATTGGTAATTGAATTCCATATTCAATTACTTTAGTCAATGGGACCCCCGCCCCCTGCTGTTCACTCATTTTATTCATCCATTGTTTATTTTGTGTCCTTTATCCAATAAAGTGCATCTAGCTTTAGTTTACCCGTGGAAACATTTTAGGAAATGAAATTGATAATAATCTCTGGTTTCAGGAATCACACTGCTCCGCTGCTTTGTCAGTGGATTTTGAAAGATATCTGAGAGAAATGCAAAGTTAAAATCATCTCTGCAAACTTGAACTCTGTGTATGCTTACCTTTGAAAATAAGAAATGATTCAGAAAAGCAGAATAATAGCAAAGCAGAAAGCATAATCTTTCCAGTAAACTTCATAGTTATGAAAATATCCTGCTTAGAAATTGAAAAGAAAAAAATACAAATTAGTATTAAATAGAAATGCAAACAATTGAAGGTGTTTCTTTAAAAATAGAAGCAATGAGACAGCACTTATTAAATGATTAGAATTCAGAGGACAGAGATTGAAATAGAAATATGGAATTGGCTTTGGATTGGGATTATTTTCGTGTTGGATTTAATTGTAGTGTTTGAAGGATTGAACTCACAGGAGTTTTGTGGAAGAAAAAAGCTCTAGATCCCAAGTATTAAAATTTGTTTAAATATTTAAATATATGTGGATTATGAGAATAGTTGAAAATGTGGAGCCAAGTTGGTTACCAGTGTTTAAATAATAATTTCTTTCTTATATGTAAAAAAAGGCAGCATTAAACACTTTGAGTGGAAGAGGAAGAAAAACAAGTAATTATGATGTGAACATAAGGCTGCTCCTGTTTTTGACTCCTGCTCTCAAATTTTTCTTTATTAAGCGGTTGAAATCGCTTACAGTCCAAACGTCTGTAAGTCAAAATGATTTTGGCACTGAAATTATGGTTTCAGTTTGAAAGAAGATTTTTTGAGAGGCACCAAGAAAGATTTCGTTGAATTAGAAAAGCCAAATACCAAGTTAAGCAGTTGGAAATAAAGCTGTGACTTTGATGGAACAAGACTCAATGCCGAGCAGTTTCCAGTGGGCATGGGGATAGGCACAAGGTGGCACAGGTTTTTGTGTGTATGTGTGTGTGTGTGTGTGTGTGTATGTGTGTGCACATGTGCATGTATTTGTCCTTACATCAGCATATTTGGAGAGTCAGAAAATGCCTGTAAGTCCAGTGTTAGGCCTCTTACTGGAGGAGATCAAAATCCATGTGTGTGTATACTCTCTCTCTCTCTCTTTGGTATTCCTTTGAGGAGTATCTACATGAATCATGTAGCTGTGTTTTGCTAAGAGTGTATGGTGTTTTAAACTATGGAACCTCATTGTTAGTTTGCTGCTGTGATGGTTGATCTTTATTGCTAACTTGGGTGACTCGAGAGACACCTAGCAAATTAGTAAAACAGGTGTGTCTATGTGGGTAGTAGGGGCATGATCTTGTATGTCTGGTCTCTGTCCCTTTCCAATCTGGCTCTTGCCCTGCACTCTGCCGTGAGTTGAGCAGTTTTCCTCTGCCATAGCCTTCCACCGTGATGTTTCTTAGAGCAGCCTGCCATGGACGAAACTCTCTGAAAGTGCAAGCCAAACGAACCTGTCTTCGCTCAAGTTGTGGATTTCAGTGTCTCGTTCAAGCAACAGGAAGGCTGACCACGCACTGCCTCAGTCGAGATTGGATTTCACTAGTAAAACTCAGAGTAACTGTGTAGCATCTTAATGTTTAGATGCAAGATTCTTGGAATTCAAAGACAGTGTCAGTGAAGATGGGGCTCGTGAATGTGAGCCATATCCAGAGGAAGAATCAGAGTATTGTAAAGTCATAGCGTCTTGCTGGCTTGTTTTGCTTTGGTTCTTTCATTTAATCTCATTTGCCTGGGCCAGAAAGTAAACATTGAATATATTTATTTTACCCTTGTATAAAATTCATATAACTTATTTCTGTCAAATATTTTCTTATTGTCAAACAGATGTGGTGTTTTTCTAAATTATTTAGTAAAAGTCTACCTATACTTCATTCCGCCCAAGATCCCCAAAGATAGGGCTGGGGATATAGCTCAGTGGAATAAGTGCCTGCCTAGCAAGCACAGGATCCTGAGTTCGATCCCTAGTACTGCAAAAAAAAAAAAAAAAAAAAAAAAAAAGATCCCCAAAGATAAGATATCCGGGGAAAACAGATGAGCACATCCTACGTCCAGCATGCTGTCTGGCTCCTGTGTTGTCCCCCAGCTGGACAGAGATGACTTGCTTTGCTAGGTGGGTAGGCACAGCTGGCAGGGGCCCTGGCGTACCTGTCTTCAGCATATTCCTCTGCCCTGGGCCACATTGCCATTCCCAGGAGCACAGGCCACAGGTAACCAACTCAAGTAATTCCTACAGCTGTAAAGAATGGCCGACTCCTGGTGGATACAAGTGCCTTATCCTGTCTTGACAAGCTCAGTTTAGAGAATTCATGGCATTTCTGTGATCTGTGCCCTCTGGAGGTCCCACTGGTGACATGTGACATTATCAGCAGTGAGGACAGAAGGTTTCAAGTAAGGAAAAGTCCAAGTAGATAAACCATTGCTTCCTAAAGCAGTTTCCACTGTCACTTTCTTACCCAGTTGTCCTCACAGAAGGATGGAGGACTGAGTGGTAATTGGCAAGGTTGTTAATGTCAGTGGATTCCTGTGTTTGATTTTGTTTGTTCAATTCCATGCCCAAAATGGCAACTATCTTAGCAGCCATGCTAAGATAGTTGCCATTTTGCCCTTTCTGTCATTTCTAATTTGCTTCAGGAACAACCACTCATTCTTTAACTGATATTTGCTGAACATGGAGTGGGGAGTTGGGAGGGAGAGGGCAGCAGGGAGAAGGTGGAGAGAAGCATACTCCCCTCCCTGGGGCCTTGTGCTGAAGTGGGGCTTTGGCACTGGCCACGCAAACAGAGGCCAGAGATGGACAGGCACAGATGGGCACAGAAGGACGGGCAGCTGGCAGTAGGCGGCAGACTCCACACACCTGGTGGGCGAGGGGCGGAGAGCTGCATGCCTCTTTGAGTGATGAAGACAGGACCTGCCCGTATTCCTGCCTCTGTCACTAATGCCAGCTGGCACCTTATATAACCTGTGTGTTTGTTACAGTCTCTAAATTGTACAGGTAAAATAAGGTGAGGGAAAGAATTTAGGATGACACAACAGCAAAAGGGGCTTGGACAGCAGGTCTGAGCTGTTCTGAGAAACTTCATTTTGTGGGTGACAAAGTAGGCCCCAGGAGAGAGTGGCTTGTTCTCCATATGCAGAGTTAGTGAGGGGGTGATGAACTCTGTCATTAGCATGCTCTGGCAGTGGAGGTCCGGGTAAAGGTAGAAAGAGATCTTGTTCTTCAAGGACCGTCTTGGGACAGGTGTGGAGTTCTGTCTTGGTTTGGGCACAACTCTGAGCCGGGAGTCTGACCTCTCTGGCCGGCACAGAAGGCAGTTGTGGCTGGTTTGTGGTGGCAGCGTAACCCAGTGCAATGAGTTCCCCTCAGGTAGATAAAAAGCCATTGAGAACGACCAGGAAATCAAAGAATGGAGACAGATTTACTGTACCCTAGGCATAATGAGACCACCAGAGTTATTTGCTGAACAGTGCTCTCTCTGAGGAACCTGGCCCAGGCCTTCGTCCTGGGCTTGCACATGGCCATTGCCTCCCTGTGCCTTCTCACATCTTTCTGTGCACGGCTCGGAGTCCAAATGCTCCTTGTGTAAGGACATCGGTCATGCTGGGTAGAGCTCATCTCCACCTAAGTACATTTGCAATGAACATAGTCACATGCTGAGGTGTGGTGAGTTAGGGAATCTGCATGTGAGTTTTAAGGGGGCACAGTTTGAGTGTAAAACAATCCCTGAAAAGAAACCATTGAGAGGCAATAAGCCAAGGAAGGTGAGGCTGTCAAGCCTTCATTTAGAAAGAGCACAGGTCTTGGGGTTCATTCCAACTTCTCACCCTCTTCTCCCTCTGTCATGCGAAGCTCTGTGCAAGCTGTTGGGTCGGGAGTAGCTGTGGCCTTTCCTCCCATCCCACTGGGGCAGTGGAGTACTAGGCAGCTACGTGCCATCTTGTGGGTTGAGCTCCCTTGGGCGGAGGTGAGGCCCCTGCCATATCTTTCTTGTTTCTTAGAAAGAGGACAACACACGAGCATCTCGTCTATGCAAATGCTCACTAGGGCCACACTCTGTGCCCAGACTTCTCCAAGTGAAGGTTCTTGACCTACCCTGGATCTTGCTTTCCAGTGGAAGAAGCTGAAATGGACAATACACACTGCAGATAAGCAGCAGATACAGGAGGTTGGTAGGTGGTAGGGGAGACAGAGGAGAGGCTGAGATGTGTGGGTGTAAGAGAACCATCAGGCCAGGCTGGATCCGAGGGTCCTGTGTGAAGGAAGACCTCACAGTGGAGAGGAGGCCTGGGGTGCAGCATTTGGGCTGAGTGGCCTGTGCCAGCCATGGCCGATTTGAGGAGTGGTCAAGGGGTCCCTGTGGCTAGGGTGGAAGGAAGGCTAGGACAGGAGATGTGATAGGGGATGAGGTGTGGGTCATCGTGAACTTGGCCTTGCCCAGGTGAGGTGGAGAGGGCTTTGAGCAAAGCGGTGACGTCCTTACCAAGGCTCCCTCTGGCAATGGTCTGGAGATCAGCAGGTGGAGGAGGGGTGAGGAGGAGAAGCAGAAGAGCTCTGAGGGCGTAGCATGTTCTGGAGAGGAGGCGCTCTGGCCTGGCAGGAGGAGCATCCGTCCTCAGTCTTCTGTCCTTGGCTAGATTGCTCATCTTCCAGCTGCTTCTTGCAGATTCGCTGAGCCAAGATGGATGGGCTACATCCTGCAGAAATGTCTCCTCTGGCCCCCGACCAAGTGTTGGCTTTTCCCATCCATATTAGTCATTGGGGTTGGCTTAAATTCCATTTTTTTAATGATTGCTGAAGAGCAATCTGTTCCTGTATAAACTGATTTTTTAAAAATCACTGGTGTGTCCGTGTGTGTGTGGGGGTGGGGTGGGGTGGATGGGTGTATGTGTGCGCATATGTGTGTGTGTGATACTGGGGGGGTCAAACCTAGGCCCACACCCTCCTTTGCAGCAGGTTGCCCAGACTGGGCTCCAACTTGCTATCATCCTGCCTCAGCCTCCCCAAGCTCTGGGATTACAGGTGTGTGGCACTATCCCTGGCAGTTTTGACACCTGTGGCAGTGCTCCTTTGTGATACTGCTGCGATGTCTGAGGGAGACCCTTTCATTCCTAACCTGAAGGTAAGGCTGTGGTAAGCTCCTGACTAACCGAAGGGTCGTATGTCATTAAAAAGCAATTGTCAAGGTCATTCACACATAACATTTTCCTGACACTTGGCTCCAAGGCTGAAGATAGGAGAACTATGTTCTGCTTCCACCTACAACTGCAGCAGCGCTCTGCCTTCGTTGGGCAGGGTGGGAATGAAACTGTCTGTCTGATCACAGAGTGTGATCAGATTGATTGATGAGTGTGGCCCAGCTGCTGCTGCATGGAGAAGCAGTTCTTTCTTTTGGACCCTGGAGCACCATATACAGGCTTTTAGTAACACAATTAACCTGATTATTGGAAATTGGAAATTCTACATGTATTAGTTTCCCAGAGCTGTAACAGAGAACCAGGGACAGGCAGCTTACACCATGGACCTTTATGGATTCACAGCCTAGAGGCCAGAAGTCTAAGATCAAGGTGTGTGTAGGGTTGATTCCTTTGTCCTTGCTTGCAGAATGTGTCGTCCCACAGCTGTCCCTCTGGGTGCGCCTGTGTGCTCATTTCTCCTTCTTTCAATGACCTCCGGTAGGTTGAGTTAGGACCCAATCTAATGGCCTCACTTTAACTTAATCATCTCTTTAATGGCCCAATATTCAGTTACATTGTATTCTGAGGTGCTAGGTTAGGGGCGCAGCCCATAATAGTCTATTGCTCTGTGCCCTGGGGATGAGCTGTGGATGTGACTTCTCTGTAGCACAGTCTCATCTATGGTCTCAACTTTCTAAAGTTTCGTTTGTTGAGATGAATTTTGGTCATATGATGTAAACGTGTTTGTGGTTAAAGAAGGATGTATTTTTATAGGTACTGTTGATTGTATTGTGAAAGTAACATGATTCTAGAACAGAATTTCAGAAATCAATCTGGACAGATGGAGCACATTTCATATCAGTTCACACTTCTGGGACAAGTTGTGTGGTACTGGTCAGGAGAGTGGAGAGCGAGACTGTCTGATTACCGTTCCAGCTCCCTAGTCCTCCAGCTGGGTAACCCTGGGCAGCTTATGTAAGTCTCTTTGCATTTTCTTCTCTGGAAATGTGGGTAAGTATGGCTCCTATTTCAGAGAGACAAAGTAAGGATTTAACATACCCATCAGGTAAAAAATGTAGAAGAGTACTTGGTCCACAGTAAGCACCCAAGAAATGTTTGGCTCCATGATTCCTAGGGCAGCTGCTTTGAATGAGGGTACTCATTTCCATGAATTAGGTCTGGAATGTCTGTCACAGCGCAGCTGCTAATCTGTGTGGACAATGTATGTGCTTCCAGGGTATAGCATAATTTGATCTGAGAAGTGAGTTTTTATTTGTCAGGAGCAATATGTAATCTTAGCGAGACATGGGGACTAGTTTTAACCACTGATGTATGTAGAACTCTTACCAGCATGTAATTGGTTTAATTTAATGGCTTTGAATTTGTATTTCTCCTCTTAATGATTTGTGGACCACAGTGTGATAGGAGAAGCACTGGATGTATGAGGGGTTAGCAAGACATCAGTGGTGCCCTGGCCCAGACGCCCTTCTCTTCCTAGAACTGATCCCCTGTTATCCATGTTATATATCACAGTTCTGTGTAATACTTTATTTGAGAAAGTTCTGCTACTAAAAATAGCTGGGAAACCATTATCATAGGACATAGATTATTCATATTCTTCTACTCCCCCCACGGTTTTCATTCTGTGTATACCCCAGGGATGCAACTAATGTTAATATTAGCCTGAGCAAAGCATAATTAGGAAGGTAAATCTACTGCAAAAAGTAATATAGCATAAGTTAAAGAAATTAAATATAAATCAAATCAAATATGAAACAATGCATTCAATTATCTGCATCACTACCTCCCTCCTCACATGGATATCTGAGAGGAGACTAATTTTCTTTCTAGGATAAGGCCAGCTCTGAACTTCAACCCACCCATAGAAAGATAATATTTGGCCTGATTTTTATTTGTATCTCACAGCTAAATTTTAGTATCAGAAAGTGAACCTATTCTATCTTGTTAATGTATGCATTAGTCTTTGTGTGTGTTGAGGAATATTTATTTGTAGTATGCTATTAAATGCTCATACAGGTTCAATTATGTAGCGAGCTGTTTATTAAAAATGTATTAGATGAGTGAATTCCCATGAGCCTGGCAAAGGAAGGAGAGTGCTTTTCTGCCCAAGGAAGGATTTGAGTTTGGAAAGCAGTGTCACCACCAAGTGGTATAGCTCCAACAGAGGCAGACCTTCTTCAGGGCTGTGCTTGGCATGCGCTGTTCTCTTCCTGACCGCCAAGGTGGCTTGACCTGCTTTATGCTCTATGTGAACTTGATGCTCAGACTCACTCACTCTCAGAAGAACTACTCTCCACCCCACCAGGTCTAGAATTCACCTGGCAGGATTACAAATGTTGCTTTCCATGGTTCCCGTTGGCACACTCTTGGTTGTCAAGACTGTGACTCCTGATTTCAGAATTTTGTGCCATGTGCCCTGCCCCTTGGCCACGCTTAGTTCCTCCATTAGAGGCCATTTCAGGTGGACCGGAAGACCTGCCTCTTTTGAAAGAAGGTCTCCAAGGGGATTGACCAGCATGCCTGAATCCTGAACTGGTTCCCAGGTCTTTGCAAACCAGGAGAGTTTGCTTATATGCAGGAATCACAAATTAGTAGAGGTGATAATATCTCACAACAGTTCTCACATTCAGAGAACAACAACAAAACCCAACAAATTTGCAGCTTAGCTCTTTTTGTATTTTGCAGCCTTGTCGTGGTTGCCCGGTCCTTCCTTGTCGCACACATACCATGAAGCCTCCTCCCTCCTCCTTGGCAGACCACTGTCTATCAAGCTACTTCTTCCCATATCTACAAGGGCTGATCAAAATATACAGTGAGTGTTTAGAAAAATTTATTACAGTAAAAGACACATTGTCGCTAACCTCTTTAAAAACAGGCCCTGCCCTTGCTTCAAACACACTTATTCCACGGCTCTTTGCATTTTTTGAAGCAGTTCTGGAAGTCCTCTTTTGTAAGCGACTTTACAAAATGTGATTTAAAAAAGTACAGTGAATGCTGCTGCCAAGTGACGCACAACAGAAAGTGAGATTCATAAACCATCACGGTGTGTCCTCACCCACCCGACTCACTGGCTCTGGCACCACTGCGACTTCTGACTCTTCCTCAAAGTTACAGTGATCATGAGAGGTAATGTTTCAGGTCAGTTCAGGACGTCAGGGCAGCCACGACAGTGCAACTGAAGACACTCATGAAAGAGAACTCCCAGAACTGCTTCACGAAGTGGGAAGAACAATGGGAATGTGTGTTGGAAGTGAGGTCAATGTGTCTTTTCAGCATAATAAATTTAAAAAACTTAAATATCCACCATGTATTTTGATCACAACATATAGAACACTGTCTCTCACACCTAGCAGTGGTGCGTGATGAAGGCAGTGACTATATCTTTGTGCTCTGAGTTCTGATGCTGGTGGCCCCTCAGATACAGGAAGAATTAATGAGTCATGAATACTTGCAGCAACAAGATGCTCTAGACCAGAAGCTGTCCTTACTCTGCAGCCTTCCTTCCTGGGCCCTTCATCGCATCCCTTCCTTTCCTAGCTCTAGTACCCTGTTGGCTCCCATACCTCGTGACAACTGGCTTCCTGATGGGGTGCCTGCTTGGTTTGTCACATTTGGATTTTCTTTATCCAAATTGTCCTTCATAGTTCTGCCTAGTTACTTTTCCAAAACCCCCTAAAGATCTCCTTTATCAGAATGATTTCCCATTGCCTGAAGGAGAAAGCTCAGATCTCCTTAGGACAAGAGCTTGTCTTAATTATCCTTTAACAAGTACTTTCACTGAAAATATTCTAAGCATATTGAATAATATTGTAAATATTCTAATCTTATTTACTTTGGTCCTCTTTTCCTAAATAAACAAGCAGGACATTGTCAGGCTTTCACCCCCTCCCTTCCCTCCCTCCTTCCCTCCCTCCCCTCTTGCCTCCCTCCCTCCTTCCCACAGTGCCGCAAGTAATTGCCCACTATTTAACTTTCTCTCCCACAGCTCACCCTTATGAATCATTCGGACCTGTGAGATTCATCTTCTCCTGCAGTCTCATTCTCCTTCCTTTCTTCATCGAAGCCTAGCTCACTTTCTGTGTCTTCCAGTAAGCTTTCCTTCCTGTCCCTTCATCTCTAATTTTATTATATGTGCTGCAGAAGCGAGCACCCTTCATTTCTAAATTGCTTCTAAATTCTTGTGTCCATTGTCTGTATTCCGCCCAAAGCAGCTGTTAGTTAGCGGGGTCCTCCTAGCATTGGGTTTCTCTTCCCTTTGGAGTAGTTTTTTCATCTTGCTTTACAGGTTGATTACCTGTCTGTGTTTCTTCTACACTAAGAAACAGCCTTGAGAATAAGATGTGAGTCTTGGTTTTGTTGACTCATGCATGCTACAGATAGGGCCGAGTGCTCACTAACAAGCTCCGGGAACCGTTTCCAGCACTGGGGCTGCGAGAGCGCACGCAGCAGAGCGCTGATGCCCGTGTGGGACTTGTGTTCCCATGTACGGAGAGGGAGAGGAAGTGCATGAATAAATGAACATGTGAAGGCAAAAGTGCTGAGGAGAAAAGACGTTGAGCAAAGCCCAGAAAGCGAGGGGTGCCATTCAGACCTGCTTCATATGTAGGCATCTCCAATGTGCTCTTGGCGATGCTAAGTGCAGAGAACACTTGGTACATGTTTGTTGAGTTGGTGGTGAACCCATATAGATATCTGCTTCCTGAGTAAACCATCCTTTCAAGGTGGTTATAGAAATGCAGATCTGAATTTTTTGCTACGGGGAGTTTAGCTTGGTTGGTCTCAGTATCAGTAGAAGTGTATGCTGGGAATGATGACAAATCTTAACACCAGCCTGGGCAAAGCATCAGGGGGGAGAGGTCTGCTTTCCGGTGACATGTTCCTTCCATATCACTTCCATACTGCTCCTCTTCGACTCCTGCATCCTGGAAGGGTCACTGGTTTACTGTCCTCTATGTGCAGTTGTCTATCCGTGGTTAACAAAAAGACCAACGTTCTCTTCTTAATTCTTCCAGCCTCCGGGAAAGAATGAAAGCTCTGAACTTGTCACATAAAAAAATCACCACCAAAGTAAGTACATTTATATTCCCATTTTCCAAAGAAGTATCTGAGGTTAATGTCTAGATGCAGGCTACTTGGGCTCTGGAAGAAAGGGGGACTTTTCCATTTTGTGGGCCACGTGACCAGCCAAAGAGCCTGGAGGGGGGCTGTTGTCTGGGTGGAGGTCTTGGCCAGTGATTGCCCAGCATGGACTAGTCTGGCCTCAACCTCAGAAGGGGCTGTTATTCAGGCACAGGACAGGACTGCTGATGTGTACATGAAATGCTTTGCTTAGAAATGCCTCCAGAAAGGAAATAATATGCAAAATTAATTACTTTTCCTCTCACAAGGGTATTGTTTAGGCCCCTTACAAATGGAACTGGTATAAGAGATGAATGTTTGGGAATTTTTAAAAAAGATTTCCTTTGGCTTGAGAGTCATTTTGTTTATTTTATCTGCCATTTATACTTGTATAGCAAGACCTTGGTGTGTGTAGAGCACACACCTTCAGTATTCCCCAAGAGCACCATCACTTAGATTGAAGAGACCATGTCCTGGCTGGTTGGGATAACCACAGTTTATAAAACCTGTTCACTATGGTCATACCTGCCTGAGCTGCTGATGGGGTGGGAAGTAGCATACGTCACTCTGAGTTATTGGCAGGTGCTGTGACCCCCTAGCTGTAACCCCAACACTAACCCTAACCCTAACTTAACCTTAACCTAACCCTAACCCTAAGAGCTGGTCCTGAATCCTTCATCATAGGCATCAGATTTGGGAAGCGGGAGGCTCTAAGATGCTCACGACACTGAACAGGTTGCTGAGCAGAGAACCCACTGGCCAGGGACAAATATCCTTTTGTCCTCATGGCCAGGGAAGTAGAGCCTTGGACCCTGGATGAGGAAATGTGCCGAGGGTCTTGTAATCGCTACAGCTAAACTGTTATCAGGACGTGTTGGCAGAAATGTCCGCAGTCACTCTAGACATTGCCTCCGCCCTTTTTTAACTACCTTGTTTCCAAGGCAGTACTTGGTGATGTTGCTTACGCCCCCCTAGCAGCAGGGCTGATGGGAAATACTTGTGTAAAGCAGTCTTCCTGAGAGGAAGGAGTGGTAAGGTGATACCGGGGCCAGGCACCCAGGAGGGCTTGGACCTTGGCCCACATCCCCGACAACTTCCTGTGATGATCCTTCAAAGACAGGAACAGGGTGAGGTCCATACTGTGACCCCCTTTAGCTACTCTTGACACCTTAGGTTTGCCCAAATATAAAAGCGGTTTCTCTATCAGCATGTTGTTTTAGTCTACTTATCTCTGTGTAGCAAAGTACCACCGGTTGGTGGCTTTACCCACATCATTTCTCACAGCTCTGGTGGCTGGAAGGGTGAGGTTAGGGAACAGCATAGCTGGGTGCCAGAGGTGCCTCTTCTGGGTCATGGGTGGCCAACTCCTCACTGCCTTCTTATGTGGCGGGAGGGGAAGAGCTCTCTAGGGCCCTTCGTCGGGACACTGATCCACGATGAGGCTCCATCTTCGTGACACATCTCCTCCGAGTCTTTCACTGCCTCTCCCATCTCACTGGGGCTAATAAGTATTTCAACATGCAAAGTATTCAAATCATCACACACCCCATCTCTAACACACTTAAACCAAACTTATAATTACTTTGCTTTTCCACAGAGTTAAGGAGCTGATGTCTTAGATTTTAAAATGTAAATGTAAAATTTCCATTCAATAATGAGATCCTCAGGGTCTAGTTTTATTTGTAAACAGGAAGAAAAGAATTTTCTAAGGTGTGAATGTGTGTGTAGTGGGCATGTACTTGTGTCCACACAGGAATGTGGGGTGGTGTAAATGAGCCCATAGGGAACAAAGGAAATCTGTCCAGTTACCAGTTATACAATTACACAAGCATCTTTTCTCTGCTCTCAACAAGACTCACTAGTGTGAGCAGTTACTACATACACACACATACACATGGAAACACACACCTGACATTCTCAGAGAGAGAGAGAGAGAGAGAGAGAGAGAGAGAGAGAGAGTTCTCCTTGTACTTGGTGCATTTCTTCAACTCTCCTGGCTTACTCATACCGAAGATAATTAAGGCATAAATGAGATGGAAGAAATAGTAGAGCCTGAAATAATGTGCAATGCAATTTAACAAGAAAATTTAGGAAGGTTGTTGCCTATTAATAGTGACAGCTTGAAGGATGGATTTGCTCAATAAATGAGAAACTGACCCAATTATGATTAACAGATTCTGTTAACTAAAATCAGAAACTTTGCACATAGATTGGATGAGACCTAAGGCTTCTGGCTGTTGTTAAAGAATTAACAGAAATGTCTTTGGACATCTGATGACAGCTTTAGACGGACAGGATGGGAAGCCAAGCATCAGTCACTGAGCTCAGAGTCAACCTAGGACTGCTGTGGGGAAGGTGTCTGGGACATCTCTCTCTTCATTCCTGGTTCTGACATCCTGACAGGTCTCAGGACCACTGGAAAGGTCTCAGAAATAATTACTCTGGACATGTGTGTACACAGATACTGCCCTGCTGGTGTGGGCTGTGGTTTAGGGGCCACCAAATTGTGTGTTTGTTTAGAGACTGTTTCCTAGAGATGTGGAGTGGGAAAGAACACATGCACATCCAGAAAAGAAGCAGTGGGGGATTCCAGGCAGGAATGGTTGAGGTTGGCTTTGATTCTAAAAATAACCTCTCTTTGGTTTGTGATAAGCAAAATATTTAAGCTGCTGGTATCCCGCAAGCCACGGATTGCTCTGGGGAAATTAAATTTTATATTTTCCTTGGGCTTCATGAATCCAAATGGGTTAATTTTAGTTTTTGAATAGAATTTCAAATTTTTGATGAGAAGAATGATGCTCCTAGGTAATATCCTTTGTGGACCACCCTGAAATATGTCTCCACAGACATTTTTCTTCCCATTAAAACTGTGCTTTGAACTGGAGATATCTCTATGTAGCTCATTAGCCTGGGTATATATAACAGATAAATATATAGCTTTAGCCTTAAACAAAATAAAAGATAAAAACATTTAGAAAAAGAGATAATGGTTTATGGTTTTTGTTACTTTTGAAAGGCAAAGAAAAATGTGGGAAATGTTTGGAGTGTCATGGGAGAATAAATGATAAAACCCATAAACCTGTCTGAGGGTTACTTGTCTGCTTTTCAAATCTGACTTGCCAGCAGGTATCTGCCCTCCAAGTTTCCCTAGAGAGCTTCTTCTGGTAATTAAATCCAGCCTGCTGCTCTGACCTTGATCTCAAAGGTCATACCTTAATTTACTGCTGGCTGCTGTGTGCCAGGGACAGAGCAAAGTCCCTGCTTACGTAGAGCTTGTGTCCCAGCAGAGAGGGAGGCAATGTGGAAACGGAAACAAGCAAAGGGCAGGTTCACTTAGGGTTAGGATGGAAGGGGGAGGGGGCTTGGGGAGGGCCTGCTCTTTGGGGTTGTGACTGGCAAGGCTTTTCTTCCCAGGGGACAGCTGAGCAGAAGGTCGGGATGCGTGTGAGTGAAAGCAAAGGCCGGGGGAAGCAGAAGGCGGAAGTGACCAAATTATTGGGACTCGCGGCTGTTCTCTGTTGCATGAGTGCACACCAGTGTGTGCTGCCTGTGCCGCGCGGGTACAAGGACGTGCGTGGCTACACCAGTGTCAGCTTCCCCTTTCCCTCCTCCTGCGCCCTTCCTCCCCCCTTCTCATTTTCCTCTCCCTGTCTCCCTCCATGTCCCCTTTCCTCCCCACCTTCCCTGTTTTCCTTCTCTCCTCGTTAGTTACTTGCTAAGCTGTTCCTCCCAACAGTCTTTATCACCCCCTCCGTTTTAATTAGTGCGCGTTTGCAGTATAGAGTGGTGGTGTTCATTTTGAGAAGCTGGAACACGCATATAACGTAACTAGTCATTTTCAGTCTCTTTACCTCCCTCTCCTTTCCTCCCTCTTTAAGAGTCTGCCTTATAGTTTCCTACCATTTGCCCTTTGTTTAATTCATTTTAGCATAACATATTAGGTTTCTCATAGTATAAGAGAAACCAGGCAATATTTAGCTTTCTGAGTCTGTCTTGTCTTGCTTAGCGTGATGCTCTCACGTTCCGTCCACTTTCATGCAAATGGCAGGATTTCATCCTTCTTTATGACTGAATAATATTCTTTTGTGTATGCACACCACATTTTTTCTATCCAATCAGTTATCCATGTGTATCTAGACTGTTTCCAGAATTTAGTTACTGTGAGGTGCACTGCTATAAACGTGTGTGCACATATCGTGGGTGCTGTCTTTAATCGCTCATCAGTTTCTGTCTTGGCTGCTCTGATTCTGATATAAGTGGTAGGGGTTGATTCCTGGATGTTTCTCCCTGCAGGTGTGTGTGGGTGAGAGACTCTGCAGCACCCTGAGGAGGAGACTCAGTGACCTTGAGACCCAGCTCCTGGCACTGCTTGAAGCCAAAATGCTTGCCGTTTCAGGTAATTGCTGGTGGACTAAACAGTGGCAGCCACCAACCCACCACCTCAGTTTGCTTTCCTTCCATATTCTGCCATCACTTACGTCATGCTTAGGCAGCTCCTGCTTTGGGGGGCTTCCCTACAGCCCAGGTAATAGGATGACCCACTTCCTTTTTGGAAGGACAATGAGCACTGGGCAGGACCTATGTGCTTCCACCTCTCCTGGATTTAGAGAGGAGATGTGCTCCTCTTGGGCCAGGACTCCTACAGCACTGTGCTCTGAGGATGTTCGGCGTGGGTGACTGATGTGGCCAAGCCCACCCATGCGGGAGGATGGTGATGTCAGACATGCTGATGCGCACATGTGAAAGTTCAGTCCTACAGTGTGGCAACTTCTGAGGACATTACAGCCGGGCAGTTACTAAAGGATATATTTGTCCATCAGTTAGCACCTTGAAAACTCAGGTCTTGAAAACGGTACCTTATTTTTTTCATTTGAATAGTGCTTTTAAACACTCCTCTGCTTTTGTTGTCTTATGTGACTTTTGTAATAGCTGTAGGTGGGGGAGAGAGTGTGGTCTCAGTGGGTAGATGGGGACAGTGAGGCTGTGGGGTGCGTCTTGGTTATGTCCGCTTATAACCCACGCCATGGCAGCTCAGGGGCTGGAGTCCAGGCTCCCCGGTGTGTGATTGATAGATTTTTAACCCAGTTATGGAACAACACCTTCAAAGAGTTCTCTGAGATTTATAGGTTGAATGAACCCACAGCCCATGAGCTTCAGAGGACTCATAAAATTTTAACAGAAAGGTACAGTAATTATATATATGGGTTTTAAATGGTGTTTTAAGAAGGAATACAATAATTGGCAGCTTCTGCTCCTCAGATCATTAAACACTGATGTTGGCAGCTAACAAGCAAATTGGTCCCTGGCGCAGCCTCGTGTGCCGTTTACAACCCGCAGAACAGCACGGTGTGAGCACAGTGCTTGGGTCTTAACAGCTCCACACGTCACTTACTTGGAATTATGGCTCCATTTGCCGAGAGGAAAAAAGAAGATTGAAGACAGTCTTGCTTCTGAGTTAGGGTTTTTGCTTCCTTAATCCGTATATCTTCCCCAGGAATACAGGTGGACGAGTCTCTGGGAAGCCCGAGGGAAGAGAGGCGTCATGCAGGCATCAGAAATATCCCTTGCCCCAACGTGAATAATCTCTTCAGAATCCCAGGGAGGGAAAATTCTGTAGATGTTATGTTGCAGATGGGCCTGAGTTTTGTTTTAACTCTTTGGCCAGCTGAGAAAATCAGTGAGGCCTAACTGGGGCAGGGGACCCGAGCTAACCATAGCCCCACCGGACTGAGCGCTCGCCTTGCGTCTCAGTTTCTCCCAGTGCTCTCTGGCCGGCAGGCCTTTCCCTCGGCAGCGGTCCTGGGGTTGTGCTGGTGGCTGGGTGTTTCCTTTCTTTTGCGTCTTCTATGTGGGGTGCTGCCTCTGTTCTCCCCTAATCAAGTGCCTTCACCTGGCAGATCCTTGGGCTGTCAGACAAAGGCCACAGTCATGAGAACAAGAGAAGCCCTTCTGTGCTTTGGACTCCCCATAGAACACCGAGGCCAGTGCTCTTGCGATTCCCAGGGCCCCTATTTCACAGCCCCAGGGCTGTCCTCGAGGACCTCGGTGGGCTGTGTGTCTGCGCACAAGTTTCTGTGTCTCAGAAACAGAAACTGTCTCAGATTTACAGACCCATCCTGGATTCCACTGATGGCCTGAAGCCCTCCCTTAATTTGATAATCATTTGCCATCTGCCGAGTCTAGGAATAGAAATAATTTTATTTTCAGACCGAGTGAGTCCTAGCTCCTCTTATAGTTAACAGCTTATTCTTTCGTTCATCTCTCCCCTTGCATGTTATCACAGGCAGTGGCAAGAAGCCAGGAAGTGCTTCTGTCATCAGCCTGGAAATCTCCTTGGCAGCACGATTACATCTATTAGAATCCTTTTCTCCACCTTTGATGATAACTGAGTGACTTTTTGCTACTACACTTCAAGGATCTTCTTTTCTCCAGCTCTGAATCAGATTTTTCTTACTTTCCTGTTAGCCTTGTCAAAAGACAAAACTATAACAAATTTAAGGATCAAACTGCCTTTTGCTTACAATTCTAGAACTAGGCAACACCTCATTCTGTGAAAAAAGAATAAATGTTCCGATTAGTTGAGCCAAGAAGTTTGGCTTTATAGGCTGAGCAAAGTAGAGACGGAACAAGAGGTGGATTGGTCCTTTGAAAGTTCCTTTCCTTGTAAGGCTTAAAACAGAAGGGCCTTCCTTACCATGCTGGCTAAAACTGTATTGTTTGGGGATTTGCCTGCTCTTCCTCTTGCAATTTCTTAGAAGATCAGAATGACTGAGTTTTAGCTCGGTGCTATGAACTTTCAGGGCGAGTCGCTCCGATTGGCCTGTTGGGTCCAGCACAGGAGCTCTGTCCAAACCAGCAGTCTCCTCTGAGTTTTGCTGGCAGAATTCCTTGAACCCATTAGTTAGGGTTCTGCCTGCTCCCTGGTCCCAAAGTTCTGCTTCTGCCTTAGGGTTTTGTTACAGTGGCACCCCGCAGCCAGATGCCAGGAGCTGTTTCATTATCTGTTCCTCTGTAATAGACCACCTCAAGACTTAATGACTGAACGTGTCACCAGCCCTCTCCTTTGCCCATGCACCTGCAGCTTGGTCAGGGCTTGGCAGACCAAAGGGGCTGGCTCAATGAAGGCTGAAGAATCCATTTCCAAGGTGTTGCACACATGTGACTGGCAGGAAGTCCGGCTTTTGGCTGCTCTCCACACAGCCCCTACAGCCAGCTCGGCTTCCTTATGTCATGGCTGTTAGGTTCCCGAGTATCTCAAGAGGCAGGAAGTAGAAACTTCTTATTCCGTAAGGCCTGTGCTAAAAAGATTGGCAGGTATCTCTATTAATGCACAATAAATCCCCCCCAAGAACATCATCACTTGAAGCAACAGACATTTAGTAGCTTTTCATGGTCTCTAAGGTCAGGAACCCAGAGGACACTTGGCTGTGTGGTTGCGGCTCAGGATCCCATCCATCAAGCAGCTGTGTGGGGATGCCGGGCTGGGCTGGGTTGAGTTCTCCTAAGTCATTCAGTGTCTGTGACAGAGGCCTTAGTTTCTTGCCATGCATTCTGTGCCAGGTCCCTTCACAACACAGCAGCTGATTCCCCTAGACTAAGAGCTCAGAGAAAAGGCAAGCAAGACAGAAGCCACAGGGCCTCTTAAAGCATAAGCTCCAGCACTACATATGGTCACTTCTGCTTTGGCAACTTGAAATCACCAAGTTCAACCCACACTCTAGGGAGGAGAATAGGTACCACCCCGAGGAGGAATATCAAAAAATCTGGTGGGCACATTTAAAAAATCATTTTGTGTTACTTCCATCCTATCTTGTCAGCCAACAATCCTGAGGCCCTGGTTCACAGAGAAGGGATGAAGATGGCGACTCAATGAGATGTGTGTCAAAGAGTTTTGGTGCCATGTCCAGAATGCCACAGTGTCTAGTGAGAGTTAAAGATATGGTCAGCATGTTTCCGTCAGAGAAAATGGCCTAATTGATTTATTTAATCAGAAGATTCACTGAGCACCTGCTAAGTGCCGAGGCTGGTTCCAGATCCTGTGCTAAAAATGGCACAGGAGGAGGGTGAGGTCTCTTCTCCTCTGGGACTGGCTCCAGTGGAGGAGGCTGGAGACGCCAGAGCCAGATGTGTACGTCTTGGAGGAAGAATGTGTGCAGACTCGGGCACAGGATCACTGCTGCCGGAGACCTGAGTTTGTCACACTGTGTTGGGACCAGGACATCCAGGACATCCAGGCTCTGAGCTGCTGCAGAGGATAAGAGCACCAAGACGCCATTGCAAGCTTTTCTTTTTTTTCTTTCATTCTTTTTTTTTTTTTTTTTTTGAGATAGGGTCTCACTATGTAGTTTAGGTCTTGAACTCATTATGTAGCCCAGGCTGGCCTCAAACTGGGCAATCCCCTTGTCTCTGTCTCCTGAGTGCTAGGATTACAGGTGTGTGCCACCATGCCTGGTACAAGCTTTGTGTCTGGGGCGCTGACATGACCAAAGCCAGATTGTAGGAAGCCTTGCCTGGCTGTGGGATGTATGGGACCGGAAGTCATGGGCTTACCTAGGGGACTGGCAAAGTGAAAGGAAAAGGCTGGCACAGATAGTCCGCACAGGTTGGTCACTGCTGATTTTCAGGATAGCTGCCTGGGTCTGTTTGTGTGTGGTGGTGTACACCTTGACAAGAGTCACTTGGAAATCCATGATCTGTCCCCGCTGGTGGGATATAGGCAGCATGGACATGGCAGTGGTAACCTATCCCATGCAACACTCCAGATTTCATTTTGCTATGGACAGTAGATGCTCCAAGTAATTACCAGGCTGGAGCCACTGCTCCAGTAAGTTTCAGACACCGGGAGGACCGTGTTTGTCTCAGCCTCATCTTGGTCTCGGTTTCTGCTTTGGCTTTCATGTTGTTCAGCAAAAACTGGTTTGGGGTGAAGTGCACAGCAAAGGTGGGTCTTATTGCTGCTGGGATGCTTAGAGAAGGTCAGGACAGGACCTGCAAGCCCTGTACTTGCCGGCTAACACCCATGCGGGGCCAGCTGCCGGGCATCTCTGTGACGCTAAGCATGTGGGCACCTTCCAAGGGTGCTGTGGTGGGGCCATCTTCATGTTTCTCTAGCTTTCCATTCCCTCCAGAGGACTCCCGGTGCATAGTTGTGCTTTTCAAGGAGCTCTGAATTCTTGGAGCCTCCAGATTTGTGGTTCTTGCTGATTGCATGTTGGGATCACTGGGGAAGTTAAAACAGGTGTACACAGGCCCCAGTACTAACTCCCTTCAGCAGGAGTCTCTGGGACTCTCCTGGACACAAGAACCCAATAGGTTTCCAGGTGCTTTTAATATTCATAAGGGTGGAGCTGTGGTGCCAGCCATAGGGGCCCTAGACTGTACCCTTCACTGTAGCTGCCTTCCCAGGGATAGGGTTAATGCAGATAGACCCAAATTTCTGTCTCTCCTCACCTGTGGGGAGCTACCTGGTGTGCACATATGCATTGCCCACTTGACACCTAGCTTGTGACCCTGAGCTGAGGACAGGTTTTATAAGTTCATTCTAATCTTACTCTTGTCTTCCTCTCAAAAAATGTGCCTGAGAGGTTTGCTTGTTTAATTCACTCTGCTGCCTGCCTGTCCTGAGAGCAGAATAGACAAACTGGAGCGCAGTCCTGGAGTAGCTATCAACCCACCCTAATAGGAATCTGCCACCCGTCTGAGTAGCTGGACTGCTTATCTGTCATGGGAAACTTCTCCCTTTTGGATGGCCTCATGCCTGCTTGTCTGATTCATGACCAGGAGTCTTGCACTCGGGAAACTTGTTACTGGTAGGTGCCCTACGGCACCTCTGTGGCCCCATGTGTGATTTATGCTGTCTGACTTGCTCCCAGCACCTGATCTTGAGTTCTCCCTATTGTCCAGAGGAAAACCTGGCCAGGAGCTCTTCTGATGGAAGGTGTAAGTTAAGTTCAAAACACCACCATGAGAGCTAACACAGTCAAGTATGCCTACCTGCAGAAGCTGAGCAGGGAGGGCACCATGAGTTGGGAAGTTGTCCTCCCTCCCTGAGTCACACAGGCAGCAATGAAGAGTTGGAGAAAGAGGAGGGAAAGGAAGAGGAGGAAGAAGAAGAAGAAGAAAGAGAGGAAAAGGGAGCAGAAAAAACCCAGATTTTCTGTGTAAGTACAAAAATGAATGCATTCTACACAGCAGACACTGAGAATAGATTTTTAAAATTTTGAAACATGTATTTAAATTTGCATCTCCTTCTGGGTGGATATTTGGTACTCAGCCGATAAATACATGTATCATCTTAAGTTTTTGAGACATTGTCCTTTTTACATTAATTTTAAGTCCATCAAACAGACTATCAATTGCCAAACAAGGAAAATTTTCACTATATACTGTTAGTTTTGCCTGCTTTTGAAGTTCACTTTGTAATATAACCCATACTAGATGATCTAAAATAAAACGATCTTATATTTAAACCATGTCTTATTATATTCCAAGAGAACTTATGAAATGATTTAATAAGTTCCTAAATGGGTTTTGGATACCATGTATTCCTGGAGTGTGTGGTTCAGAGTTCACAGGCCTAGGCACAGGAGCTGGAGGGTGGTTCTAACTTGAGTCAGCAGGGCATCTGGTGCAATGAGTGTGGGTATTTGGGCCAGGCCCAGGGGTGCTGGTGTGCCTACAGCCCAGGGAAGCAGAGGGGTGACAAGGGCCCAGGGGCAGATGAACACAATCCAGGTGGTAGGCACCTGGGAAGTCCTCTCTTTTGCCATCTTACTTTCTTTACCATTTTCCTCTTTAAAAAATGCCTGTGACTTAGATCAGTGACAGCAGACCTTTTAGAACTTTCAGTGACAAACAGTTGGCTGTGGTACGTATGTCGTAGGTTTGCCACCACTGACTCAGATCAATGACTGGAGCAGACAGACTCAGTGGGGCTCCTCAGAGATGGTGTTGTGCAGTGTGAAAGGAAGTAATAGCTACCCACTGGGGACAAGCGAAGGCTCCGTACTAGAGCTCAATACAGCGGGGGAGCTCATGGGTCATGTCACCTGCAACTTGGCAGAGGCTCAGAGGCATGTGGAAGATCTAGAGGGCTGTAGGTGGGAAAGGAGGCCTCTTTCTGCATCCTGGGTGGAGGCTGTTAGCCTGGTGAGGCTGGGGCAGCCAAGTGGACATGGGCGTCCTATGTGACTGTTTTTCTTGGTTGGTTTGAAGTTGGATGTGGGCACAAAAATCAGGGAAGTTTTCAGTTACTAATCTGTGCTGGTCATTTGGGGCTGATGGTTACTGTGGCTATTATTTATCTTTCTGGATTGTCACTGGGGACGGCAGAGTGACCTCCTCTGGGTCTGACTTAAAGCACGGGGGCTTTTGGGACACTGTTTGTAGCTGGAGCGTCAGGTTCCTGGGCAGCTGCTGCAGGTTTGGGCTCTGACTTTGATCTTTGCATATGGTCTGACCCTTGCTCATTGCCTATTTCATCCTTCACCAAGCACCACGTTTTCTCCAGCTGTTAGAAGCAGCCTAGTCTTACGTAAAGTCCTGTGTGTCCAGAATTATGTTCCCGTCTTCTGTGGCATATGTGGCTGTCCAAGATGTTTGCTTAGCATACAAGCCACACTGCTTCTGAGACAGCCAAGTATGGACTGAAACCTCCACAAACTGTAAGCTAAATAAACCTTTCCTTCCTTCATTTTGGGTGTTGGGTATTTTGTCTCAGCAACGAGAGAAAAGTACCAGCGGAGTGGGGTCGTTGCTGTGACTATACCTGACCACGTGGTTCAAGAGCCTTTGGAAATGGCTTGTGGGAAGAGTTTGGAAAGGTTCAGAGATGTCGCCTGAAAGAGATGCGCTGGAATGCCTTCAGCTGTTCTGTATGGGAGATTCTGGTCAGAGTTCGGAAGACCAGAAGAGCAATAGAAATCCTGCCGGTAAAGACCAGGTTTGGAAGGTTTCTGTTGGAAAGGATTGCATTGGTTGTTGGGCTCCAGACAACGTATGCTATGGCTTGGCAGAAAGTTTGTCTGCATTTTGCTCATGTCCAGAGACTGCCTAAGACTGAGATTAAGGGTGGCAGCGAACTGATTAATCTGGCAAAAGAAATTTCAAGGCAGTCGAATGTTGGGGAAGTGGCATGGCTATTGTTGGGGGCTTTTAGCCAGATTTATATTGACAATTAAGAGCAAAGAGCTCAGCAGAATGATTTAAAACATGAGTTTGGCCAGAAAGGAAGCTCCAGTAAAACTGTGGACTGCAAAGATAAGGCCAAGGTGATCTCTATTGAAATGAAGGAACAAGAGAAAGGAAAAGATGGCCTGTGGGCATCACAAGCAGCAAGTCTCCACCCTTTGCAGCCTCAAAACTGTAAAGGTGAGAGACCTTGCCTTGAGAAGGAAGCTAAAGGGTGTCATGTTCTAGAATGGCGGCAGCGGCTACATCAGGTTCCAGGGAGGCGGCATAGAGAATTTGCTCCTCAGCATTGGATTCAGTGTGCCCAGCAATCCAGGCACTTGACCCCTATGGCCAAGAAAGAGGAAAGTTTGGCTACTGCTCCAGGTGGCAGCAGGCCTTGGCATCATCCACGTGGCCCTGGCTTTAGGTGCAAGGAAAATGCAAGAGTTCTGAGGTTGAAGAGGCTTCTACCCAGATTTCAGAAGGCCTTGGAGGCCAGGCAGTATGCCCCTGAGAGGGCAGTATGTGAAGCTTTGAGTGTGAAGCAAAAGGTGCCCTGGAGACCTCAGAAGTTTAGGAAAGCCAGGAACGTGGATCATCAGAGGAAAGCTGCAAGGAGGGATCAAAGTGGGCCTAAGAGAGAAGCCATGGAGACTGTAACTGCCAGAAGTGCCATAGGGGTGGACTCATGCAAGCCCTTTGGAGCTCACAATGTACAACATGTTGCTTCAGATGCTGGATGTGGAATTACAGGACACAATGTTAGCCCTCCTGGATTTTGGACTTGCTTTGGTCCCAGTGCTCTATATTCCCCTGTTGGTGCCTTTTGGAATGGTAATGTTTATTTTGTGCCTTTAAATGTTGGAAGTGTTTAATTTTCATTTGTACTGGGGCAAAATGTTATGGTTCTAATGTAATATAATGGCTTTATATCTGGAAACTGATTTAAGGAAATGGTCTGATTCCCAAGTTGACAAGGGGTGGAATGTTATGGTTGATACACTGTGTCAACTTGGGGAGTCTGGAGGTTTAGCTGAGTGATTCAGCAGGAAGCCAGGGTGCTTACTTTGTATATATCCTGAGCCTGTGGAAGAGGAGGGCATGGAGATTGTGTGAGAGCTACACGCCCCCTGGGTGGGAGTAGGCTGTTTACAATGTAAGGGAAGGAAAGAGGCTGCTTGCAGCCATTCCTCCCTTTTGCTGGTTGTTTTTGCTGTGCTCTGCTGCCATGAAGTTTTGCCTTCTGCCATGTGCCTCTCTGCTTCAGAACCAGCCAAGTATGGACTGAAACCTCCACAAACTGTAAGCTAAATAAACCTTTCCTTCCTTCATTTTGGGTGTTGGGTATTTTGTCTCAGTAACGAGAAAAAAGGAACCAAGACACAGGGCTTTGCATATTTTCAGTGCTCTCAGTAAATCATGGAGACTGGAAGAAATCACACAATGGTCAGAAAGCAGCAAATTCCAGCTACAGGAGATTCCAGGGGAAGATGGGGTAGGGAGCAGGTGGCAGGGTCTTGTTTGCTCCCTCAGTGGCACTTTGTTCAGTCAGCCCAAGCTCCAGCAGGCTGCTGAACCTCACCAAAGGGAGGCAGAGTGACAAGGGTAAGTTTTTCTTGCCTGGTCATGTGCTGGGATTTGAACATGTCCCCAAAGCCATGTGTTGGAGATAGACTCTCTAGTGCAGGCGTGTTGGGAGATGGTACCTTTAATGGGTGACCAGGCAGCCGGGTGCAGTGGGGGAACATCTGTGGTCCCAGTGACTCAGGAAGCTGAGATGAGAGGATGGCTAGAGCCCTTGAGTTCAACACCAGCCTGGGCCATTCAGCAAGACCACAGCTCAAAACACAAACTGCACCAAGAATCCTATCACAAGTTAAAAATAGAAAGGCCACAAGGGCTGCACATCAAGAGTTGATGTCAAGGAGCGGCCCAGTTACTGCCCGGGAGGGATTCCGATAAAAGGATAAGTTCTGCCTTGGATTCCTTCTCTGGCACCGGCATTCTTGCTTGCCCTTCCGCCAGGTGAGGAGGCAGCATGGGAGCTCTCAGCAGCTGTGGTACCTGCTTGTAGACTTGGCAGCGTCCAGAGCCCTGATTCAGATCAGCTCTGGCATTCTGAGTGGTGTAGCCAGTCGGTTGAGGGTTCTTTTCTTTGATTCAGAGTGAAATCCTGGGTCAGCAAAGTGTAGCTCTGTTAGCAATCCTGAGGCTAAATAATGCTGGATGCTAATGACGACACAGCTAACTGCTGGTCGCTATTGCTGCAGGCCACTTTCATCTGATGCTAGCTTGTGCCGGACACCGTAGGTCAACTTTGCTCCTGCCAGCTGCCACTGTCCAGCACTGGCTTGTGCCAGACATCAAGGGTGAACACTGCTGGGTGCTGGTCTCTGCTGCTGATCTTTGTTGGCTGCTGATTTCTAGAGTTCTTTAGGCCTAACTGCCCATAGTGTTTATTGCTCTTTCTTCTGAGATAACCACTGTGTCTGTACTATTCAGGATAAGAATCCTGAGTAGATTTATAGAACCTTTGGAGTTCAGCTACCAGAGAAATAAATCACAAATGGATTTATAGGACCATGAAGACAAGCCTTTTATCTTAATATGACCAGCACTGCAACACAGGGGCGTCATTACTCTGGAGGGAGCTCTCCTAGACTGACCTGAGATGTATGGCAGGAGTGCTGCTTATAGATCAGCTGCAGGCCTGTGATTGGTCCAGTGGGGGTGAGCTCCAGGACAGAAGGTGTCCTGAAGGTGATTCAGTGAGGAGGGCAGGGCAACATGAGCTGTTTGATGGACAGCTGTTACATCTCTGGGAAAAATGGTAGACCTGCAACCAGAGAATCTTTAGGAAGGTTCTCTGTGTTCATTATAGCCAATTAAAGTTTAGAGAGGTTGGGGATGTTAATGACCATGTCTGTGTGCCCCCCTGCCTGCTTCCCGATGTGACAGTGGCATCTGAACTGGAGAGATCCAGGGAGGGGCACTGCAGCTGACAGCTGGGCTTTGTACTTCTGTTGGAATGGCCTGGAGGACAGGGGCTGCTAAAGAATCAAGAAGTACACTGAGGCCAGTTTTCCTAGTCCATGGGGAGCGGGAGAAGAGAAGTAAGGGGGGATTGCAGCTGTTGACTGAACCATACCTACCTCTGGCCTCCGGGTTTGAAGAAATGGGAGAGTTGGTTGCTTGTCTGTCTGCATAGCAGAAAACAGACTAAGATACCATGTATATCTGAGCTTGACGATACTGGGAAGACTAGGTATCATGCAGGAGAACAGGTACAGGACTCTAGTGTTTTAAGGGTTTGACTATTTTTAGCACTGGCTTTATTTCTTTTTTGCCCAGTAAAGAAATATGGTTCAGCCAGGCATGGTGGTGCATACCTATAATCCCAAAGGAGGCCAAGGCAGGAGGAGCAAACATTTGAGTCCTACCTGGGAGACTTAAGGAGACTTGTCTGAAAAAGTAAAAGGGTCTGAGGATGTAGCTGAGTGGTGGAATGCTCCTGGTACCCCCAGAAAAGTATAGCTTACACATGGTAGGCAAAATAAGTTTCATTTTTGGTAACACTGAAATGTCTGTGGGTCCAGATCGTGAATGTGAGGTGCCCCCAGGTGAAAGGCAAAGGAGAGCCCGGGGGCCAGGGTCGCAAAAGGGCCATGGGGGCACAGGTTCACGCCCCCATATGCTCCCTTACTTTATGATATTTGTACCCATATTTTGACCAAGTTACTTGGTATGAAATTTAAAGAACAAGTTCAAGTTCAGCATTCTCCCACAGCTCCTAGGACTGAAAACTGTGACCTTAGAGTGGTCACTTTCTGGGTCCGGGTTCTGTAACTGGAAATCCAGGACACTGATTAATAAAACCCCTTCCTGGATTATGGGAAAGTTAGATGACGCGATTCACATATGGAGAGTACTGTCACTGTGAAATCGAGCTCTTGGTGATCAGCCTCAGGTGAAGGAAGAACAACTCCAAATGACTGTCTTGCTCTGGGAATTCGAGGAGATAAACTGAAATGCACAGATGTGGAGGGGAAATGAGAGTAGAAAAAGCAGAATGGGTGACACTAGCTGTGGCTTTGGCATACTTCTGAGGTCTTTGGTCACATGCTTTGCAGATAAAATCTTCTGATAGGTGCTTTCAGAGAGCCATGAGCACCCCCGCACCTCTTCCTTGACTGGAGAGTGGGCGGATGGCTGTGCCACTCCATGTTGGCACATCCTCCCCTCCACACGGGCGCACGTATGCCCTCCTGTGGCCCATCAGCGTCGTGGAGACTGGAGTTGTTGCTTGGGAGCTTCCTGCAGGCTCAGCCCTGCCTTTCTGAATTTTTGTTGGCAGCTCTTGACCAGTTAAGCAACCTGGGAGGGTCTGTCTCACAGAGTAAAGCTTGCCTCCAGGGCCTGGATGTGAGGTCAGAATGCTTATAAAATATGAAATTGGGCTGTGTAGCATTTTATCATGGCTTGAACTTTGATAATTCTGTCTTGGGAAAGTCACACATTCTACACAAATGAAATGTTCACTTCTATCACTATGCAGATTCCCAAACCTTAGGCCTCAGGACCAGGGAAGGGCCATGTTTTAATGAACTGTCTCTGGTGTTTTGTAAGGATTCTGCCCTCCAAAGCAGCAAAGGGCAGCAGGGCTCAGAGGACACATTTCCAGCAGAGCTTTTACATGGACACTTTGCTCCTTGTATGTCCCTTTCTCAGCTATTGAGTCTTTTTTTCTCTGAACCATTTGCGGAAGGAAATAGCACAGTGTAAGTGTCTTGTCTGTTGTCTCTGGAGCAGAGTTGGTGGCCACTCCACTGTCCAAAGTAGCCCGGCAGAGAGGTCGGTGTTCTCTAGGCCCAGCCTGGCAGGAGAGTTGATGCTGCTAGGCTGGGCCTGGCCACTTTGTTCCATGTCCCATACTTCCGGGTAAGTCTTCCTGTCAGCTCTCCAGGAACCTGGGTTCCCTCTGAGTTTTCTGTGGCTTTCCATAGCAAGGGGCCTCCACTGTAGCTGCTTCTGTTTAAGACTTGAAAGCTGGCTGAAGTCTAGACTGCTGTCCAGTGGCGTTAGTGGTATAGTTTCCCAGACTGGACTAACGCACCAGTATCTGGGGTACTATGCTACCAGCTTCTTTGTCAGTTGGTCTTGTACTACTTACCTTTTGCTTTCTAACTAAGTTTCCTCTTCTGCTTCTGGGAGTCTTACATTTTGTTCCTGTGACGCCTGCCTGAGTCTCCCCTCCAGAGCAAACTTCCTTTTCTGACTCTGGCAGTGCACCTTTGCCTATTCTTTGTGGTGCATCTTGTCCCCCTTACGTTGTGGTCATTTCCCAGAGGGCAGGCAGCACCTTGTTCTTCATGCTATTTGCAGTGCTGCTGCATGCAGTGGTACACAGGATTTCAAAAGATGATTCTCCCACCATGGAATCGGAAACCATAGATTTCAGTGGCAGACTTAATGTGCTGGTGTTCAGAATGTCCTTAAGGTCAGAAAATACAACATTTTCAACATTTATATCCTTTTGAAATGTGCCCATCATACAATAATAAAGAAGTAAGTGCAGAGTTCAGTATTTAAGAGGGGAGGAGATTCTGGAGTCATGTTTGAGGTGGAGGCTTGCCCTGTTGTTTATTGCTTTGTGACCTTCAGCAAGACATTGAATTCTCCAGATTTCAGTTTTATCAGCTGCAAAGTAGAGATAACCATGTGTATTTCTGTGAACATAAAAAGCACCTGTATTTTATATACTACAAAGGGAGAAAAATTGCTATCAATTAAACAATGACACAGTGCTTGCCATGGCTAAAATTTTTCATTTTATAGTTACTGAAATAACTCTTTTAGATGTATTTAGGCTTTAAAAAATCACCTTACTTTCCTAGAAAAGAAAATAAATTGGCAAAAGTTTTTCTAAGGCTTCTTCATCTTCACATTCAGAGCTTTTGAAACACTTGTGGGTTTAAGGTTGTTAGAGTTGATGTCTTCCCAAATGCTATCATCCTCTGTGCCCTGGGAGCTTTTGGGGGTGCAACTTTCCCCCCAGGCATACTGATTTCTGTAAGTCTTCTGCCAAGCTGCTAATACCATTCTTCAAATATTGATTGATTGATTTGAGCTCAGGACTTTGCACTGAGCTACATCTCTAGCCCCTTTTATTTTATTTTTTGTTTTGAGACAGGGTCTTGCTAAGTTACCATTTTGCTCAGGCTGGGCTTGCACTTGCGATCCCCTTGCCTCAGCACCCCCCCCCCCCGCCCCCTGCCGCCACGCCCGGCCCATTTGTCAAGTTTCGGATGCGGGTTTTGGATCCTGATTTTACAAATCCACATCCACAGAAAGTTTTCAGTCAGTAGCAAGAAGTGGTCCTGACATTATTTGTGTGTTGAAACACTAAGGCTTTTCAGTGGTCAGTCAGGCACCAGAAGTAACACACGCATTGTGACAAGTGCATCCTGACTTCCTCCAGGCTGGTGGCCCTGAGACACATCTTATGTTAAACTGAAAAAATGTTGATGTTAAAAGAAAAAAATGCATCTTAGAGTTGGCGGTGTGGAGAATAATTTACCTCCCAAGGCTCCTATCTATTTTGTCATTATGGTTCCAGTAAAGTCTTAGCAAATGCAGTGAGGTTTTCCTGTAATGGTAGCTATTATTTATAGAGTATGCACTGATGTGATATATTTATTAAATTTTGTTTAATTTTCATACTTAAACTTTCCCTGTTTTTCCTTTTTACTGAAGTATGATTTGCATTCAGTGAAATGGATAAATCTTAGGAGTACTGCTCTGTGAACTTTGACACCTTTTTTGAGACACAGTCTTACTATGTAATTCAGGCTGGCCTGGGCTGTCTATGTAGCTGAGGTTGGCTTTGAACTCTTGGTGATCCTCCTGCTTCAGTCTCCCAAGTGCTGGGATTACACGCATGTACCACCATACCTGGCAACACCTGTCTTACTAACCCCACTAACGAGATGAGAACTATTTTTATCATTCTAGAAATATCACCTTCCAGGTATTATCGTTCCTTCCCAGATGACTGTTCTGGAATCTTCTATCATGGACCAGTTTTGCCTGTTTTAGAATGTAGTGTCAGTGGAATCTGGTGGCATATATTCTTTTACATTTTTTTTGAGCCACATCTATGCTGCTGCATGAAAGAATAGCTTGTTGCCTTTTAATGCTGAGTGGTATCAGATTGTGTGGACATGCCACCATTTTTGTGTTCCTGTGGATGGACATGTACGTTGCAAGCAGATTTAGGTTTTCACAAATAAAACTACTATGAACATTCAAGTACATGTCTTTTCTTTTCTTTTCTTTTCTTGCATTCATGTCTTTTTGATTATATGTTTAATTTCTGTCTTGTAAGTACCCAGAACTATGGTTCCTGGGTCACAGGATGGGCATAAGTTTAATTTTATGCAAACCAGCACAGCATTCTCTGAGGAGCTGTACTGTTGTGCCTGTGTGAGAGTTCTGGCAGCCCTGGGTCCCTCAGTGTTGACATTTTCAGTTTAGCTACTTTAAGCCATTTCAGTGAGTGTATAGTAGAATCTCCATGGTTTTAATTTGCATTTTGTTGATGACTGATGATGTCAAAGACTTTCCCATGTGCTTATTGGCTGTTTGTGTATCTTACTTTGTAAAATGCCTGTGAAGTCCTTTTTTGGCTCAATTTTCAATGGTGTTATTTGTGTTTTAATTGTTGAGCTACAAGATCCAAGTCCTTTGTCAGATATAAATGCAGCAAATATTCTCTCCAAGTCTACCACTTGAATACTCATTTTCTGCATGATGGCTTTTGATGAGCAGAAGTCTATAATTTTGATAAAGGCCCATTTATCAAGTCTTTTATAGTTTGTGTTTTCTTTATCATATGCAATGTTTTTGCCTACTTCAAAATCAGTAAGATATTCCCCTATATTTCCTCCCAGAAGTTTTGTGATTTTAACTTTTCTACAATCTGTGATCCACCTCTAGTTGTATTTTATGCATGGTTTGAGAGAAGGACCAAAGTTAATGTTCTCTTTATATTGTTGTTTTAATGCTGTTTTCTTTTCCTCATTGATTTACTTTGCACTATTGAGAAACACTGGACCACATGAGCATGTAGCTTTTGAATTTACCTATTCTGTTCCATTGATCTATTTGTCCCTCTGTATGCTGATGCCCTACTGTGTTGATTTATGGTACTCATGACTTTAGCCTTAAAAATGAGACTAACTGCTTAAGGATGGGTTTAGTTTATCCAGGCCTTTGCATTTTCTTTTACATTTTCGAATAAACTGATAAATTTCTACCAAAGAACCTCATGAAATTTTGATTGGGATTATATTAAGTCAATAAATCAATCTGAGGAAAATTGAAATACGTGTAACATTTTTTCTTATGTATATTTATAGTTTATCTTTCTGATTGTTTAAATCTTTACTTTCAGTCAGATTTTTTAAAAAGTTGTCACTATAGTGCTCTTGCACATATTTTTAAAAGTTTATCCCTAAGTATTTTTGGTTTTAAAATATAAACTGTATTTTAAAAATCATCTCCCAATAATTTGTTGTTAATGTTTAAGTGTACATTGATTTTTGTTCATCGACATTGTATCCTGTTACATTCCATGTGCCATATATTTTGCTTAGTGCTTTACAGAATTTCTTCTAGCTACTTACAATTTAGGCATTATTACAATCATATTTTATAAAATGTGTGTCCTAGGTGCGCTACTTTCCTTGCTCCACATCATGCAGAAGGCCTGAAATTGTAATTTGAGTCTGGCCTGACTCCACAGACCATCTCTTTCAACCCTGCTATAATATGTTACCACTTTGACATTTGGTTATTGAATAGCATGATATCTTGTGGCTCTCACGGGTCCCAATGAGAGATATTTGTATCACTGTTTTTACAGAACATGAATCCATCAGTGGCATCCCTATCACGGACATACCAAGAACAAGGTGGTAAAGGGAAGGGTGTGTTTCAGTTTAAGGAGAGTAGAACTTTCTTGACTCCCCAAGAGACTACCATTAAGGAAGCTGTGCCTTGATGCAGAGCAGGGTTCCTTTTCCTGTGCTGCAGACATGCCTTAGTTGCCACTAGTTCTTCATATTTGCAGATGCTATAAGGCCTCTCTCCATCCTTCTCTCCCTCACTGTGCTGTAGGAAGCCATTTCTGCACGGCCAAGGACCTCACAGAAGAGATTCGCACCTTGACTTCAGAGCGAGAAGGGCTGGAGCCCATTCTGGAAAGGCTGTGGGCACTCAGGTCTAGGACTGCAGGAGAGCTGGCCAGCGTGGTGGAAGACCGTAGCCAGCTGACACGGGAACTGCAGCGCCAGGAGGCTGCGCATAGTGAGTAGCACCAGCTGGGACCCCGGGGGAGTGTGTTGGTGGTATTTATTGCATCCTGAGGCCAGGTAGACGTTCTGTGCTCCAGATGACCTGGTTGTGAAAGGCGTCATGGGACACACAGCCTTCCTCCTGGGGAACACCTTTGGCAGGAGCCTCAGAAAGTGTGTTGGGATTACCTGTTGGCTATGGTTTTGGTATTCACATGTGACTTCTTCTGTCCCCTACCCTGTCCTCCACTCATTGTTTGCTGATGGCCCTGGGATAATTTGGAGCTCTCATGCCATTGGCGTGGATCTTGAACATTTACCTTACTTGACATTATCTTGCTTTTGTCCCTTGGCTCAGCTTTCCAGTCTATACAATGACAGACTGACTCTAGGGAATTGAGAAGAGGCTTTGGAGAGGCCCTTTTGTGTGCGCCCTTCTGAGGCTCCATCTCCCCTAGAACGGTATGAACGGTGCTGGTGCTGCCATGTGCAGTGTCTGCATGTCGGAGGAGCTGACACATTCATGGGCTCTTCCTGCTCCTGTCAGAAAACTGAGGTCACCTTGAGGGCTGTACCCTGTGAGCCTCAGAAGATACAAGTTCAGTTCAATCTGAGACAGTGAAAACCTATTTCTTAAAAAATGTGAAGAATTTCTGCTGATTCAGTTTCTAATATACAGAATGAAATCAGTAGAAGCAAATTCAGATTTAAAATAGATGTTGAAACCTGCTTCTTCACTAGCAATATGAGAAGAATAACATCTACCTCATGGGCAGACTGAGTGGTGTGGATCAGAAGATCCTGGTCTACATACGGCAGGGGTGTGTGTGTGTGGGCCTGTGTGTGTGTGTGTGTGTGTGTGTGTGTGTGTGTGTATGCATGTGTGGGTGTGTGGGTGTGTGTTACCCCTAGGAACTAGATGGTGCTGGAGGGCAGAGGTCAGAGATAGCATAAGATGGTCACTAAATAAATGTTTTTAGTAGGAAAGCAAAAGGAATATATGTATGAATAAATGGCTATATTAATAAAGTCTGCTCATTTAAAAAGAAATGAGAAAACATAGAATATTAAGAACCGGATTGGAATGGGAATCTTTGAAAATACTCCACAAATTGTGGTACATGAAGATTAGTCTTTTAAATACCAAGTAAACAGAAATTCAGCTAGCGGAAATTTGGTGTGTCATTTCAGGATGAATAAAATTTGTTTTAAAAGCCCCTCAAATTGTGTAGAGAACTGTCTCTTAACAGAGTTTGAACTAAAGAGTGTGTGTTCCCTGGTTTTTGTGAGTCTCAGGGTTGTATACCCAAGCTGGCTCAACAAACCAGAGCTGATCTGTTTTTCTTTTCAACTGTAAAGGTCAAACCTTGTTTTTTTTTGCCAAACATGGTAGAGACTGAACATTTGAGCCTAAATAATGACCTGAGGAATGATAACATATTCACCGAAGACCCTGCAGGCTGTGTATTTTAAGTAGATGGTTTAAATATACATGAACAATGAAAACTGTGAAATTTTTGTCGTGTCACAATTAGATTTCGACACAAGATGGGGAATAGATTATATCTAAGAATAAAGAAGGTGTGAATAGATTTGAGAGAACCCAGTAATATTTTCATTTGAATAGTTGCTGAAAGCCATTAATATCTTTTTTTTTTTTTTGAAAAGAAGGACGGCGCAGTATTCTTTGAATCTCATCATTGTCACTTCTCTAAGTATTTTCAAAACGATGAATAAAACATAAACACATGGAATGAGAGATTGTTACCACGGGTGGTTCTCCACTACAGATGGCTCCCTGCGTGTCTCCTGGTGATTCTGCTGTATCAGCTGCCCTTTTCCCTCTATGTGGATTTACACAGGCTTCAGGCTGAAAATAATTTTTAACCAGTCCTAGGAGACTTGACTTTGGGTGACCCAAATTAAATAATCCAGGAGTGTAGGAAACAAATACATAAATAAAAATGAACGCCTGAGCAAGTTATCTATTGAAGTGTAACAAAACTAGGCCAGAGTCCATATGCAGCTACATTTGGATTTTGAGAGTTAACTATTCAAAAGGAGCTCTGTGTTTAAAAGTAGCTCAAGTACACAGGAGTAGTCTGCATGTGCATCATGCCTGTGCATGTGTGCGTCATAACTCTCCATGATTGTAGATAAAACATTTAAAAATGAAACTGAGAAATAGCTAAGGTTCTGAAAATGTTTTGATTTCCCATAGTTGCAGTATGTAGCGTTTGCGGGGAAAGGTACTGCAGGGGTGGACAAGCAATTCTGCCAATCAGGGACCCAGACTTCTGCTTTGTTCTTCTGGCCTCTTGGCCTCTTGGCAGTCTAAGATGGCCGACCTGGCCACATGTATGTTCAGGGGCAGCCAGAAGGAGTGAGCTCGGGCATTCCCTTATGAAGTTATGCGCACTTCTACTATTGCCACATACCTGTGGGCTTATTCTTGGTATACGGTGAGAGGTAATTATGAGGTTGGCTGGCATCCATCCTTACCCTGGGCAGGCACGTGTCCTACTGAAGTTTGGAATCTTGATTCTGTAGGAAAAGAGATTTGTAGACTTGGGGACCAATTAACATTGTTTCTCTTATAGAGAGCTCCATGAACCTGTCCCACTCATCATGAGGCATCATCCTTGTGTCTTGTGTTCTTGGCTCAATATGGGTCCCTGGGGACAGAGCACTGTCCTTATGAGTCATTGGATCACTTTAGGATTTAGTATGGTACATTCTAAAATAGTGAATACACTATAAGTGTTTGTTTCCTAGGGCCAGATATTAACAAGAAACATGAGTCCTTTCTGCTTTATCTGGATTGCTGTTCTACACCTTGGGTTTTCTGCTTCTTTCCTTCTTTCTCTCTCTCCCTTCCTTCCTTCCTTCCTTCCTTCCTTCCTTTCCAGTTTAACAAGAGTGGTGGTAAGTTTGTTTCTTGAGTTGTCTGAGTTGGGTATTTGGATTGGAGTGTCAGCTGACAGAACAATGACGTAGAAAAGGAGTTGAAACCTTCAGGGGTCTTAAGGGGAAAGGCAGACAGCGTCCCTGAATCCATAGACCTTTGTCCCCAGACACGGTCCCAATGAAGGGGTGAGGAAGCAGTGTGCCTTAACTCCCACTAGCAGAGCTGATGACTTTGAGAAAACACATAGAATCCTGAGCAGCTCCTGCCCTCTCCCGAGCACTGGGAATTGAACCCAGGCCTTTCACGTTGAACTACAGTCCCAGCCCTTTTTGGCTTTAATTTTTTATTTTTCATTTTTGAGACAAGTTCTCACTAAATTGTTAAGTTGCCCAGGCTGGGGTTGAATTTATAATCCTCCTTTCTCAGCCTCCACAGTGCTGGGATTATAGGTGAAGCACTTTTAAGTATAGTGAAACCAGAATAAAAAACTAAATGTATCTTCCACCCCCTGAATGCTAATGACAATTAACTGTAAACTTCTCATAAGCATGAGTTTCAATTTTTGAAGAGAAAGTAGGGTACAAATATCAGTAACATTTTTAGTTTGCTACTTTTATCTGTTTTCCAGAAAAGAGACAATCTTGAAATTTAGATACCTGTCTTCCATCTTCTGTGTATAAGATTGTAATTTGTATTGTACTTCATTAGTATTGTTGATTTTGCACTGTAACTCAGATGTAAAGTCAGCCATCGCCAAGGAGAGAGATTTAATCACAGAATGATCAGGGCTAGAATTTTAAATAGAACATCATTAGCATGATAATGAGTTTCCCCCTCTCTGCCAGCTGCCCAAGTGGAGAGGATGCTGCAGATGGAGCTTGGGTCCTCAGCCCAGGAGCTGTCAGGGTTCCCAGCAGGGAACCATCAGCTGCTTAAAGGGATTCTCAGTGAGAAGATCAATGTCAGTTTTCTGTTTCTGGGAATGTTGATCGAGAGTCTGTCCAGCCTGCTCCACTCTCAGTGGTCAGGGGAGATGGAGAACAGATAAGGGTAACTTGGGGGGTGCAGGGAGGGGAGGTAGCCTTCCTTCTGGTATGGGGTTAGTGGCTTTTGCTTTGGACTCCCAAGACCGCACATCCACACTGATACGATCCTACTGTTCTTACAGACTCCCTCTTACGTTCTGAGCTTGAAATAGCTCAATAAAGGAAGTATGATGTCCTGAGGGGAGATAAAGCTCTGAAATCCTTCTTGCACAAGCCACTCACACTTGTGAAGACCAACCTTTGGTTTAGAGATCCAGCAAGTTACAAGTTCTGCACATATAGACAGTGACTCTCTCTACATTTATTTGATAAATTTAGAAGAAACTTTCAGATACATTGGAAGAAAAGAATTGAATCTGTGTCTTTGCCTCTTGTTTCTTGGTAAGGATGAGAAGGCACGGTGAACTGGAGATTCATTGAACAAAGATAAAAACAAGAAAATTCACAAGAAAAGTAAACTTAAAAAAATGGAGACAGAAGACAGTGCCAAATTTGATACATGTTCATTATTTTGGTTGCAAATGTAATATGATAATGAGCTTCCTAGAAGCCAGAGCAAAACAATTGAAGTATGGTCTGTCTTTTTCAAAAAATGACTCCAGAATTAGGAAATCTTCGCGGCACGTGGGGCTAGATTCTTACAGACAGGGCTCTTGAGAACATCACGTAAAGCCTCAGGAGCAGACTTGTGACACATGCAGACCACTGCCTATCTATGTTTGGACACTGAGAAGGACTGTCTCTAAAGCAGCTTAGGGGCGCACCATGACGATGTGCACACCTTGTAGATGTGTGGGCCGTGTGTAGGTTTTTAAGCAAATTTTATAATTTTTTTTAATTTTAAAGAGAATAAAAACCAAAATGATACAGAATTTCAAAACAAGATGATAGGAAATTAACAACAGTTGTTATATTGCATATTGTTATCTTCAGAGTATTTGCTCAGATTGCCAGATACAGGCACGCAAAATTGATCAAACAATATAAGCACTAACTGTTCCTTTCAATCAACTAATAGAAATTAGTAATACAATTATCATAGCTATCTTGTGTGTATGTATATTTTCCCCCCTTTCTTCTTTCCTCCTCTTGCCCATCCCAGTAGTTCTTTCCTTTTGAGCAGTTTCTTTCCCTTTCATACTATCTATTGTACCTTTTGGATCTTATTTACTCTTTCAGTTTCTCACACTAGTGAGACAGTATGATGTTTACATATGCGAGTCTGATTTATTTCACTTATGAATATGGTCTCTAGTTGCATCCATTTACTTATTAAAGCCTCAAGTTTATCTTTCTTTATAGGTGAGTAATACTCCATTGTATTAAAATTCCACATCTTCTTTGTTCATTCCTCAGTTGATGGACATTTGGGTTGTTTTCAAGATTTAGCTACTACAAATTGTGCTGTTAAACATATTTTAAAAGAGATCACCCTGGGGTCCTCTACATTTTAAGATGAGCTGGGTTAAAATCTATGCCACGGAGGTAAATCAGTGAGGCTTGTACTAAGGGCAGTTATGAGACTTAGAACATAAAAGGGCACCTGGGGGAACAAGATCCACAAACTCAGTGTCACTTTTCTCTTGAGTTTCTTCTCGTCTTCACATCAGGCGGCTTGGCTCCCACGGGCCTGGCGGTGGGAGTGCTTTTAGGTGATCAAGGCCATGAGCTCTGTGTGTTAAGCTGAGGTGGTTACTTAGGAAATGTTTTTAATCTGCTTTTCTAAGTTGGAAATTGGTGTTCACCTAGTGTAAAAAAGATGTTGAATGGAATCTTTTGGAGGAATGCTTTCTATTTTTTTTTTTTTCCGGGACCGGGGATCGAACTCAGGGCCTTAGTGCTTAGCGGCAAGCACTTACCCCACTGAGCTGTACCTCCAGCCCGAGGAATGCTTTCTAAACAGTTCAAAATCTTTTCCTTGAGGGTTTTCACTGGGCCAAGTGTTCATATTTTTCTTCATTTACTTTTGATTCACCTTATTAATTAATGTTTTACTTTCTCAGGAGCCTGTTTAAGTATATATTTGCATTTTAAATTTCTCTTCGTTTTTCCCCTTTCCAACAATATCCTTGTATCACTAAAAGTATTATTTTTCCTCACTTTTGCTGTGAATTTCAAAACTTGAACAATTTGCAATTAAGTTCCTTCCTCATTTATTAAATAGCTGTGATAATCTTTTTGGGAGGCGCCGTCACGTGGTGCCGGGAGCCTGGGTTAGGATGTGGGGGTCCTTGGCTGCACCTCAGTCCCGCCATTCCCTCGTCATCCACACAGCACTGGCACCAAGTGCATCACTATGGGATGCTCAGTGCGTGCGTGATCTTTAGCAAGTCACTGCATTTTCTGAGACTCGGTTGTTTCACAGTTAACAGTAGAATCAGATTTTGAAGTTTTACTTGCACCCATCCCTCCCTCTGTCCATCCCTCTGTCCCTCCCTGACTTTTCCCCTCCCTCCTGCAAACAAGCATTTACTGAATGCCTGCCGTATGCCAGCCATCGGGCTAGGCCCTCAAGGTCTGGATGTGCACTAGGTGCTCCCTGAGTGTGCTGAGGTCACCATGTGCTTTAGTCCCTCCTGAAATTCCGGGATTCTAGCGTTCATTTTGCTCCTTGTTTTCTTGCTTTCCAATACTTCCAGTCTCCTTTGCTAATTTTTATCTATGTGAATTTTTAAGAGATCCTCACTGGATTAATGCCCTTAAGTTGTTGTCTATGAGTTTTTAGAAGTCCTTATTGGTGTTACATCCTGTTGCATCTACTTTCTGCATTCTAGCACCACTTCAGTCGCACACTCTGAGGTGGGAACACTGTGATGGTTTTAATTGCATTTCATAAAATGCAACAGGCAGCTTTGTGACACGCTGATCTGTTTAGAGCGGGAACTTGACTCCATGTGCCAGAGCTGGTGCATGTGTCTCATCTGCCAGATTTTCTGCTTTGTAGATTGTTTTTGGCAATGGACACCTCTTGGAGTTTGTGTTTCCTGTGGACTGGGCTCAGGTAACACTCGCTGGTGTGCACTCTTGAACAAGCACGCATGCTGTACCCTGAAGAGGGAGCCAAGACTGTGGCAGGAGGCACTCTGTGAGTCTCTGAGAAGACCCCTCAGGCTGGGGTTGGGTGGGGGTCTTCTGCCATGTATGTTGCAGAATTTCACATCCCTGGTCACTGTGCACTCAGCTCTGCTTCCCTTTCCCATGTTCAAGTGCCAGGGGGTAGCTGTGTGTGTTGCAAGGAGGTGGCAGTCCTTTCGGTTACCTGAGCAACACATGTTTTAATATCAGTATGATTTGAAAAGATATCATTATAATGTTTATTGGCATTTAATTGAAATAGTGCCTAATTAATTCATTTTGTCTCTCATAGATTCTTAGAAGTTTAAGAATGCATATCTGGGTTGGGGGGTACAGTCAGTTGTAGAGTGCTTGCCTAGCATTTGTGAGGCCCTGGGTTCAAGTCTGTGTTAGCTTTCTGTTGATATGAAAAAATACCTGAAAAAAATCAGCTTAAAGGAGGAAAGGCTTATTTTGGCTCGTGTTTCAGTTCATGGTCAGCTTGCTGTATTGCTCTAGTCCTGTGTCGAGGCAGAAACATGCAGTGGGAAGGCGTGGCAGAGGAAAGCGGCTCATCTCATGGCATCTGGGAGACAGAGAGCCAAGGAGCCCGAGAGGAAGTGGCGGGGGACAGGACACACCCTCCAGCGGCTCACATCTAGGGACCTGGCTCATGCAGTTAGGCTCCGCCTCCCAATAAGCCCACTCAGCCATGACCGCATCCCTGGATTAATCCACTAGATGAAATCAGAACCTTCACAATCTATTCCGTTTCTTCGTCTGGCAACCAAGTCCTCAGCACAGTGAGGTTTTGGAGGACATTTTGAATCCTAACTGTCACAGATTTTGAGCTCCTCAAAAGACATAAGAGAGAAAAGAATAATTTGGAAATTTTTTCTCCCACCACTCTTACTGAATACATTCAGCATATGTTTCTTGGGCCCTCACTGACTTTATGTTCTTTAGGACTTGACCCCTAAAGCAAGCCTTCCCACCCACTCCCACCAACTGCACCTCATGTCTGTGTACCCTGTGCGCAGACTCATAGCTGTGACAGAGTCCACTGTCATCTGCTAATGATGCCAAGGCCCTTGAACAAGGAGGCGATGTTTATTTTTTTTGTATTTTCAGCTTCCCTCCCTATATTTTGTGCCAACAGTGATGATCTGCTTCTGTAATTTTCAAATTCCAGATGGATCATTTGACTTGAAAGGAGGTTACAGTCATCCCTCGCTATATCACAGTTCACTTATTGCGGCTTCACTGTATTGTGGGTTTTGGAAAAAAAAATCTAATTCTTTATCCTGGAGTTTTCGCTATGTCGTGGGATTTTGCAGTATATAGGTATTTATATAATATTTATGATTTTAATTATTTTGCCTAAAAATTTAAAACAGTATAAAAATATAAAAAATGTTAATTCAAACATATTAAAAGAATATTAAATCCAAATAAAATACAGTATGTGTTTCATCAGAGGATGAATACCATACTGTACACAATGGAAGTGCAGTCCGCCACTACCGCTTGCGCAAGTTTGCCAACGTAAGATTGTGCACGGCACACTATTGGCTGATGGAATGGAAGGTGACCAGCCACAGCACTGTGTTCTGTATCCTGGGCACTGACTGACTCAGTGACCATAGCATTGGTCTGTTTTCTCTCCCACGCGGTGCTCATATGTTCAGCATCTCTCCTTGTCCACCTCACATGGAGTACCCACGTAGAATTTAAAATTATGTAGGTTTAAGAGTGTAGAAAGTGTTTAAGAGCATCTGAAGTGTCTACAAAAGTGTGGGAAAGGTTGATAAGAGAGTGCGAAAGATTTATAGGTGTATGGGGAGGGTTTATAAAGCCTTAAAATATAAATAAATAATACAGTAAATGTAATGCTGCTATTTCGCGGATTTTCGCCTATTGCAGGGGTCTCTGGAATGTAACTCCCGCAATAGATGAGTGATCACTTGTACTTGGATTATATTTCTGTGTTAATTGCTTATTTTACATTAAAACCTCAATTCTTTATTTTTGAAGAGTCATAAGAGGAACCTGGAAACTATGATAATTCAGAAAGAAGTGGAACTGTATAAGTTTGATTGAGTACTTATTTGTTAGTTTCAAACTACTTTTTATAAATTTTTAAACAGCTGTTGATAGTTCTGTTTCTTGTTCTAAAACATGTAAATGACAGTGTTTCTCTTCGTGTTCCTATAAGTTAAGTTATTATATCCCTCGTTTTCTAACAGAGAAATAGAAGCCCTGTCTGCCTGTCAGAATTTACTCATTTGTCATCCTACTAATTACAAGGAATTCAGTTTATGAAATGCAACAGCAATCTTTCTAGGCTCCATTTGAGCAACTTTTTAAAACTTTGATTAAATAAAACGTTTAAAATGTTCTATAATTTATGACTTTGAAGAATGAAGGTTGAGTTCTTAAAAATTGAATCTAATTTTGTGAGGTTTTGCAGGGACTAATTTTCCAGGGACTAACTAAATATAGCATCTTTTATGCTGTCACAGTTTTTCAATGATTAATTTTATAAAAAAAAAAAGTCTTATTTTCTCCTTGGGCATATCCCTGAGTGATGACTTTCTGCATGCATCCTGTTCCTTTAGCTTAGGACTTCCTGCTCTTTGAGGCCACAGCGTAAGAAGTACAGTATTTATGGGAGGGATTATCATTTGTTGCTAGTTTGATTTTTCAGGTTTTCTTGCTCCTGTGTAGGAGAGAGGGAATGCTGAGAAGTGGCTCCCACCGTGAATGCTTGTGGAAACTGTGGGTGCTGCCTGGGGCCCACCCTACTTTTGTGCTGAGTTTTGGAGCTTGGAGGTGGCCATTCTGGCTACTCACTTTCCTTTTGGATTCTTCTGTAATTGAGGAGGGTGGGCTCTATCGGAGTGTGTGACCCTGCAATTTAATATTTAAGACTAGAGCAGAAACCATCAAGAGTCGCTTAAGGATCTCCTGACTTGGCATCATCAAAAACGTACGAGCCAGCCCTGCATATAATTCACATGCCCACATGGTTCTGGAACGTAATTTCATTTTTTGACATTATACTTTCCAAAGCCTTTGTAACTCATTAAAACTGATTATAGGTGCTGCTCTTGGATTTACTTACAAGCAAATTGCTTGTAAGTGTTGTTAAATTTTGGGCTGTTGTAGCTTACTTGGCACATCGCTGTCTATCTCCTGTGACTGCTTTACATTGCATAGACCTCTACACATTGTATCATGTTCTACTTTCCTTCCCCTAGAGAGAACACAATGCAGCACTATTCCGATGAGGGAATGGTCTCGTGAAAGGAGATTTGTCATGTTCTGGCAAGGTGGCTGAAATCTCACGCCTCCTAAACTCCATTCTAATCCACCAGTTGCCTTTGACCTACATGTACCTATTACACTGGCTGAGGTAAATAAAGTAGAATTTGGAAGACATCTGTTTACCGTTCACCACATTCCACTTTAAAAAAAAACCGAACAACAGCAATGGCTGGATGCCAAATCAATTTCTGCCTTTAGAAGGTCACTAACACTGAGATTTCCCTGTGACCTAGAATCCTAAGACTGTCATCTTTTGCAGGGGAATTAATTTCTTCCTGTAGATGATATGGGAAACCCCCATAGTGGAAGTTTATGAAATTTCTGGTGTTATTCTAGGATACATCTTAATTTATTACAAAAAATCATAAACATAAAATAAATTTTTATAACAGAATGAGAAATGTCCTTCATACAAGCTCTGTACCAGAGCTCCTAGTGGAACGTTTAGCATTCCTTTCTTGCAGGCTTTTTACACTCCTGTCCTCATAATGTTACTCCTCCCACAGTTTTATGTTGTCTCTCTGCCCCTAGCCTTATATAGCACTGGTGACAGCACATCAAGTAATCTTTACAATTTTATTTTGAAGCAGATTTATTATCCCCGTCCTACAGGGGCAAAGCAGAAGCTTCGGGAGTGAGAGAGTTGCCCACACCCCTGTGATGGGCATGAAGCACTGGATGAGTCTCCCCTGTCTGCTTACACTCTATTACCACCCTTTCTGCAACATGTGCCCCGGTTTGTTACTCATTTTTGTAACATTCCAAAAGTCACGAGACCATGGTTTGCTTAAGTATCTGTTACTTTATGGTGTTTAATGATAGTTTTGTAACTTACTTCTGAAGATAAAATGCCAGGATTAGAATGCCAAGGTTAGAATTAGGATTTCTAAAGATAGAATGCCAGATTAATGGGCCAAAGAACATAATAATTTTTGTGGAATGACTGCATACATACTAACGATTAACTTCCCAAAAGATTATACCCATTTAACTGATACCACCAATGCATCCTTTTCAGTACTGGGTGTTATTTCTTCAAAAATTATTAGAATAATAATTACACCATCTGGTGCTTGATTCATGCCTTATTTTGTATACATTTAGCTAATAGGTTTATCTTGCTTCTCATTATGTCTTTATGGTTTTTTACTGTGTTGTCTATGATTTTGTCCACTGGTTTTAGTGTTTTGGGAGATGGGATGGGGCTCGGTGGTCTCCTTACCTTCATAGTATGGTTATTAATCATTTTTCCTACTTGTGTGTGTATGAATGTGAAATTAAGCCTGTTTAACTATTAATAATGAACCAAGATCTGACATTGTTATGAACAATGATAGCATGTTGAAGTAACAGATCAGAATGAATTCTGAAACTTCCTGGTGCACAGAGTTTGAGAGATTTAACAAATTGTGGGGACAGGTCCTCCCAGCCATAGTGCCACGTTTCTTCTTTGAGCATTGATGTCCCCTGGGCCTTTCAAAGGCAGATGTGATACACAGGGAACTGCTGTGAATGGAGCGTTAATAAGCCAATGTCACTGTTTTCAACAAGCCCGAGGAAGGCCTGATTTTACATCTTTTCAACCACTAAGGCAGAAGCTGAGAAGAAAGTTCAGAAAAGTGTGCTCTCCTTTGCCCTTCCTGATCATCTCATGTTGGCCACCATTGTCTTTGGCCTCTTCCCCTTTCAGTCATTTCCATTTCCTTAAATAGATCCATTAGAAAACTCTCTTGCACAATGGAATTGTTTTCTTTTTGAAGTAGGGCGTTTCATAGACTAATGGGGACAGTCCATCAACAGTGTGTGACCTAGATGCTGTGTCTCAAGGGGGCGGTTTTCCAAAGAAATGGCATATAAAGGTCGTCCCTGTCCTGGAAGAATACCAGACAGGCTGACCTTTGGAGCTGTCATTGGCATCTCCAGGGCGTGAATGGGGACTTGTAACAGTCCCCTGCCCTTCTCCTGGCAGCCAACACTTCAGCAAGTTTTAAGTGGAGACCCCTCCTTCTTGTGGAGTCACAAATCACAGGATGCCGCCATGATGTGGCTTCAGCAGACCTCCCTGCCCTGTACTTGTAGGGAATCAGATTTTCCCCTCACTCCTGTGATGGCTGTTGTGTGTTTGCTATGGCTTCCACATTCTTTCCTCCACCTTTGGAATATCCCATACCCCCAGCCTCCAGTGCCCCCTTCCTGCATCCTTTTCAGCTCATTCTGATGCTCCCACCCCCTAAATCTCTCATGGTCTCCGAGTGCTCTGCCCAGTAGGTTACACCCTGTGCCACATCACCCCTAAGCAATCTGTGTCAGGACCCAAGGGCTTTCTTTGTACACATCCTGGGTCCTCCCTGGGCCATGTTTATGGTCCAAGCCTTTGTGTTCCTACTCTGCCTGGTGCTGGCCTGGTGCTGTGAAGTGATCAATAGCTCCCCTCCAATGTTCCAAAATTATTCATTCTATTTTGCCATATTTAATGGAATATTTAATATCATCCACAAAGATGCCTAAAGACTATAAATAAAGCTCTGTTTGGTATTGAAAGAGTTTTATACAATATAAAATTTAGAGCACATTTTTCCTCTGGAGCCATGACATTAATATTCATCATGAGCCCTAAAGTAGAAGCTATTATATTTTAGCATAATGAAGTTTACCATATGTTTCAAAGTCACTTCCAATTGTGCTTTTCATCATGACAATTAGAAAGGTCATCTTGTCTTATAGGGCCCATTAGATATACACCCCTTCTCATGGCTGTCACTGGAAAATCTATCAGGGAACTTGGTACAAATACAAGGGGGACATGATATTTTCTGTCCCAGAATGTAACTGTTTGCATCTCATCATCAAACCTGAATGTGGCTGTTGTTTGGCCTTAGATGGTGTATGAACACAGAAACTTCTAGAACGAATTTCTCCTGTCTTCTTATTGACTAAATTTCATGATACCATGAGGTCCCTAAAACATCAGCTAGAGAGATTTGACATTAAGATGTCAAAGTATTTATGATCGATATTTTTTCTGCTTCCCTTGAAAAACTGAACATCTATGTGAAAGTATGGAAATAGTATTGCCTTTTTAATTCTCCACACATAAACACTGATGAAATAATTAGACCAGATTAAGAGGGGGCATGTATTAGTGTAATAGGCACATAGAGGAGTAAATCTATGTTAGAGCCAACCAGCTAATTCTTGGGAACCTAGAATGTGACAGGGTGTGCTGGTGAGAGTCATAGGAGCTGTTGCTGGAGAAAATGGCCCTGTGCCATTAGGAATGGCAAACTGGGTTGCCACAGATGAAATATCAATGTATTTCTATGTCTGACTACCCTTTCATTTTCTCCTTTTGTTCTTAAGCTGTTCTGAATTTGAAAGAGACACTTATCTTCTGAATTCAAGTCTTTAGGATTTGCACTTCTGTTGGTAGATCAGAAAGAGAGGAGGTCTTGGATTTGTTAGTGTTGCATATATGCTCTAGAGTTTTCAAATTACTTATATTGGGGGATTTTGCCGATCTTGCTGGCACATGGAGCATGTGGTTGTTGATGTTTCATACTATTCAAACACTTTAATTTTCAATCTATCATTAAAACATTGATTCCTGGAATGCAGACCTGCCTGCAGAGCTGCCTTCCCTGGCATTCCTCATGTCAAGGTGTGTCCGGACAGCTAACTCACCCACTGCCTGGAGTGGCTTGTAATCATGTTTGCTAGAAGTGAAAGGTTAGTTCATATTACTAATACATTGGCTTTCCAGGCAGATGAATGAGTTATTTTAGTAATTGTTAATACTAAAAGTGCTTTCTTCTTCAGGAATGATAGAGAGAAATAAAATGTTAGTATCCTCACTGCACATACATGGAGAAAAAGACCAGGACTCAAGCGTAAATTGGAAGGAGGTGCATGTGGTTATGAGAAGGGAGAGGACTTCCTCATCTTTCCCTTGGGTCTGAGGCTGGCAGTGGATAGGCAACCAGTGTCATTTTGCATTGTATCCAAGGCCTGCTTGGTGCTTTGAGGGATGGGTAGCTGAGTCTATTTCAGTGTGTGTAAGTTTGTGTGAGGTCTTTTCTTTGCTTATAAGTAAAATTACAGTAAGTAAATTTTACTTACTGTATAACACTGTAACAGAGATACACTGTTTGGGATTGTAGGCTCATGTTTAAACTTCATGTGCAGGATTGCACTGCCACCTGCCTGTCCCCCACCAGAAGCCTCCTCTAACACTCAGCATTGAGTGGAAAAAGCCCATCTGGAGAGACTGCCTGCTGTCTGACTGAGTGTAACTCATATTGGAAAAGATGGGCCTGTAGAGACTGTTAAGGGGTTGAGGATGGGCAGCCCCCAACTGGACACAGCTGGACAGCCAAGGGCACTTGTTAGGGTTGGAGAGTTGTTCTGGGTCCGGGTTGTAGTGATCGTTCTACAAATTCTTTTGGACATTAACACACACAGAACTTATGATAATGCAAAGAAGAACTTATGATGATACAAATGGATTTTACTACATGTAAATGAAACAAAATGTTTAAAAAGTGCTAAAATTCACAGCTTGTCTGCTATGAGCATCACCTCTTTCTCTCACTTTTCCTCCCTAGGAGGTCGATGTTATTACTGTCTCTGCTACTACGTTAGTGTCTACTACTGTCCGTTGTTAACTGAGCCGGGCTCCGTGAGGTTAGGCCTCGTTACCTTCTGGAAGGCAGTGCTGATGTGAGATTCTCATCATCTATAGAGATGAAGTCCTGGGTATGTACTTGTCTACCGTGTGGAGTTATGGTGGACAATAGCCACTGTCCTTGGCCTCCATCAAGGGTCTGCTCCAATTAGGGAGCCGGCCAGTCTGTGTCTGTTGCCCTGTCCATCTGGCCAGTGCACATTTTACAGATAGGAAATGTGTTTTAAATGTTGCTGTCTGACAGCGAGTTGCCTATTGAGTATCCTCTCCCTTGCTTCTTAACATATGCTGCCGGAGGAGGTAAACCTGGCTTCTTTTCAAGGGAATACAGGCTCCCTGGAGGCTTTTGTGGTGATCCTAGTAAAGATCGGTCTGTTTTTGCTCAAGTCACAGCTTTCGCTTAGTCCCCTTTAAAATGGCTCCAGTTGTAACCCAGGGTGGCTCTGTGGCTCAGTGCAGCTGTTGATTAACTCACATGATTACCCACAGGCCAGAGGGTAGAAGGTAGTTCCTAGAGAAAGAAAGAAGTGTGGGATGTCAAATAAAGGGAAACAGGAAAAAAGATGGGGGGGACTTAACTCTTTTGTTTTCTTTGTAGTTATTTGTTGGAGGATCTGCCCAAACCTCTGTGCCGACACTTCAAGGCCATTAGTCCTATGCCTGATGCCTTGCTTATCACACAGATGGGATGTAGGGACCTAGGGACCCCATAATGCATATTGAATCTGAGCCCTGAGTAAAACTTGAATGCATGATATTTCAAAGGATTCTTCAGCCAGTGGGCAATAGTCAGAAACATCCATTTGCCAACCCCTGTGTGATGCTATAGGGACAATTCGAATCATTCCTGTGAGTTCCTCTGATGCAAATATGCTTCTTCCTAAATGAGGAAACTGAAGTTGGAGCACTGGGATGACTTGCTCCCTACACTCAGGGGGGCTGGGGGCTGGGAGCTGGGGGGGAGACGGTGCAAATCCAGACACTGGCTGTGCCACTCAAGAAGGACATAATTGGGAAGTTGTTGGATTTCGATGGCCCTGGATGCCTGCTGCATCTGTTCCTTTAACCAGTAGAGGGTGTGTTATGAGCCTGAGAGGTTGTATACTTTGGAAATGGGTCTTGTTTTAGGAAAAGGTACATAAAATTATGAGATTGGGTGCAGGGCTGTCAGAATGGCCTGCCCTCCTCCACTGGCCACAGAAAGGCCAGACTGGGAGGGTGGAAGTGGGGCTGACTTGAGGTCATTTCCTGAGGAAAGTGAGAGTACACATGAGGCTAGTGGGACCAGGAGAGATGAAAGATGGGTGAGAGGGTGCAGAAGAGATGGGAAAGTGAAGCGGGGCAGAAAGTCATGCCGCAGTTGGCTGTGATGAGAAAGGAAAAGGGAATGGGGCAGAGGAATGAAGGGAAGACCCACCTCCCCTCCACGCCTTTCCCTTCCCTTCACCTTCTCTCCTCTCCCCTCTCCCTCCATTTTCCCTCCCTCCTTTTCTGTGGAAATGGGAAACTTTGAACGCTGGGAGGGGGGTGGCATGGAGAGTGGCAAAGAAGGCAGAACCAGAACTAGCAGTGTTCTGGTGCCAGCTCTGGCATAATCACTGGGCAGATGCAGGAGGGAGTGGATGGCCGGGGGAAGCCAGCAGGATGGCAGTGTGAGGGGAGGGATCTGTTTTATACTGGGGCCTGGCATAGAGGAAACACAGAATGGCCTGTGTCCTCAGGGCCCATTTGGCAGGGGCTCCTGGGGCTCACCTGTCATTTCTTCCTGTGATGCATGGCCGCTGGCTTTAGGAAAAGGGACCGTGTCAGTGGGCACGCCAGGTGCAGAGGAGCTAGGGGTAGTTGCAGGGAGATAGGAGAAGTGGTAGACATGGGGACCACATCTGTGGTAATGAGGAGGGAATGTGAGGGTCTGGGGAGAGTGGCTCCATATGGCCATGAACATTATGTGAGGTGAGGAATGGGTGGTGGCTGGAGGCTATTCGTAGAGACGAAGTGATGGTCACTGGGAGCTGAGGCTCAGGAAGTGAGAATTCGGAGCATGACACATTTGTCTCTGTGGGAGGGACTGAACAGGCTCATGGGCAGAAACACAGCGCAGAAAACAAAGAATTTGAGATGGGACAGTGTGCAGATGACAGCAAGGAGGGGCATTTGTGGTGGAGTTCTGCATCCTAGGCCTCAAAGGAGCGGCAGAGTAAATGCCAGGATGGAACACCATCAGAGTCTGGGAGGACACGGGCCACTCCAATGGGCATGGGCATCTGGGAAGCCGCAGAGAACATGAGAGCCCGGATGGATGCCAGGGCCATGCTGGGTAGAGGAGAAAGATGCTCTCTGGGGTACTAAGGATGCAAAGCCTGGTCCTGGGGAAGGAGGCTCCAAGCAGTGAGAGAAACCTGTCGGGAAGCCCTGTGACAGGTGGCACTGAACACTCCCAGCCCATGCCAGTTGCACCCTGGACTTGAACTGTGGCCTTCTGAATGAAAATTTGTACTTTTCCGTGATCACCACCATTGCATTGCTTTGCTGCCAAGACTCAAAAAAGCAAAAGGGCCACTGCACTGCTTTTCAGCAGAAAAGACGGATGCCCTCCTCCTTCCACAGTGGCAGCGATCACGAGCCATGCCATGACTTGACAGCGGCCCCAGGAGGCACAGTCACTGAGGCTGCCTGCTCACGTTGATTCCATGTGTATCTTGAGTTCTTTTCAGTGTTAAAAAGTGGAAGAGCAGGGCACTTTAGAATTTAGACAATACAGTAACTAAAATGATGAATTGGAATCAGCATGAAAAGCATGAAATCTTATTTTTTATAGCTTGGAGACCTAGGCAGGATCTCTGAGAATCAGTGGGAGTGGCGCTGAGATCAGAGACCTGCAGGACTTGCCCCATTTGAGTTTCAGTTCAATCCCAGCAACATGGCCCTGTGTTCTGTTTTCAGCGTGGCATTGATCTTGGCTTAGAGGGCTCCATCCACCTTGTTGCCAGAACTTTCCTAGCATTCAGTATCCCTGGGAGATGTCATTCAAGTACTTACTGAGTGGATGACTAAAATCAGGTATATCAGTAAAAAACTAAGAAAGCTGGGTAGGCTCTGGGAGTTCTTGAAGCCCGGACTCTCATTTTCTGGAAGACCTGGCCTGCTGGGATGCCTGTGTGGGACTGGTTAGGGTGAGGGTCGTGGCTACCCCTCTTCACTGCAGTGAAAGGCAGCTTTGAATGGTTCAGGAAGTTGGCAAGATGACATAGCAGGAAGATGGTAGGTGGGGCTGAACTCTGGGGTGCTGACCTTCAAAGGTTCTCCTAGAACAAACAAATTTCCAGGGATTTTGCTCCTTTTGTAATAGACTGCAGCCATCTTATTTCGCAGTGGCTGAGGGTACCATGTAGAATTGCTCATTTATTCAGTTATCCAGAATCTTTAATTTTGGGCTTATTTACCTCAGGTTTTGGATTTTGGAGGCTGTAATACTACTGATCAGTTTCACCACGCTTTCTAAGTCATAGTAAAAGCCTCACAAGAGAACTGAGCACAGTGAGTGGGCAGGGCATGTGAAGAAACACATGACCATTCTGCACGTCTTCCTAATGCACACCAGCTTAACCAAAACTGACAGCTCATTAGCTGTCTTCGTAACACTCTGGGAAGCATTCACATACCAGCGTTTGGGGGTTGTGCTCCTGGTCTGCTCAAGTCAGGGCAAGAGTGCCCATTCCTTCATTTCTCATGTTACACAATTTGAGCAGTCGTGTTTGGTTTTCAGTTTAGATTTACTCTCTGCCTCATCTGGCATTAGCATCTGCATTTAGCTCATTGGCTTGGTAGTAATCACAGCAGCAACCAGTTCTGCCTGCCAGGTGGGGTGAATTCAGGTAAGAAGACGATGGTGGAGAATGGGCGTGTTAGACTATGGGTGGTAGTGAAGAGAAAGAAGGAAAGGACTCTAGGTTTTTTCTAAACATAAAGGGGAAATAGACTTGCAGCTAAGTGTAAATTTCTCTACAATGAAAATCCTATTTTAAATGACAAGGGATTATGTCAGATAGTTTTGGATCTATGCCCAATATCTGGTCTCATGGCAACTTTAAATGGCAGACTGTGGTTTGATGGGGACTGCCCCAGGATTTGATTTTTAATCAGGACCACATCAATCCTATTCTTGTCTGCTTTAAGGATTACCCTATTTGTGGTTGCAGTGAAGGTGGGTTGGGCGTGTTTGCTGACATCTATCTTTGGAATCTTCCTGGGATATTCTGATCTCTTTGATAAAATGCTGCTGTCCTTGGGAAAAAGGACTGAACAGAAAAGTATTTGTTATAAGCAAAATAACTAGACACTAGCACCGAGATACCACAAGCTTGTTTTAGGGGCTGTCAGAGGCCCTGGCTGGCTGGGCAGGGTAGGGGCCACAGATGGCTTCAGAGGGGGCTTGATGGGGCCAAGACACACCTGCTGCTCTGTCCTGGCCCAGGCTTGTGTCCCTGGATGTTGGACTCAAAGTCAATAGGAGCCTTGTGCCTGAGGAAATTAGGGCACCCCATGAACAGCATCTTCAGTGACACCCTGGTAGTTAGTGACCAGTTGTCTATGTGCAGGACTGTGGCAAGGGAGATGACATCCCAGGCCCAGGGCTGAACTGAACCTTGCAGGGTTGGGTGGCCTAGGGCACCTGCTGTAAGACAGTTACTGGGACCATCAGTGTGCCCACAGGCAAACACAGAGATCCACTAGGTGAGGCTGCTGTTGCTTAATTTTGTTGTTGCTAGAACTGAGTTTTGCTCCTGGTTAGCCTTAGTGGCTGTTTGGAAGTGTGAGAATCAGCTGACTTCTTTCTCTCAGAACCTCACATTTCTCCTGCTGCTGTCACTGTGAGGGAAAGCTAACGTAGAATGTGTAAAACTTTTAGTAATAAACTGTAAACTCCCAGCATATACACTACTTTCATACATCAAATTCCCTCAGGTGGCATTCAGAATGATAGGAGGCTCCTAACAAGATCCTGGCTACCATGGGAGTTTTCATGTGCCTGCCTGCTCCAGCCTCCGGGTCTCTTGTCCAGGGAGCCCTGGGCTGGGAGCCGGAAAGGCTGTGGTCTGCGTCCTTGGCTTCATGGTCATTTCCATGGTCCTGGGTGGTGGGAAGTATATCACTGTACACTCAGAGGCATGTGACATAAGAACCCAAGGGCCCTACCAAACCTTTAATTCAAGGAAACATGTAAGAAAAAAAGAATTGTAGATAAGGAGAAAAGTTTATTCAGTAGGGATTTTAAACATTGGAGAAATGGTGGTTTCTATTGTCCGTGTAGTTTCCTCTGCAGATACTTACATGTGTAAACAATAATTTGGAAGCCTTATTCTGGGCTTCTTCATAACTTTGTACTGTATTGTAAAGATTCACAAAAGAATGTTGTATTTCAATAATAACTTTACAATGTATATATATTTCAAAGCAACACTTTATATACAATAAACTATTTTGGTCAATTAAAAAATAAAGAAAAGGAAAAAATAATTGTATAAGTGAGCTCAAGTCACTGCATCCACAGAAATAAAATATTCCTCATTTGATACACACAATTACAAATAATTTTCATAAACAAATAACAGTACCTCCTCCAAAACTTGAAATTTTGCTTCACCTTTTGAACTCTCTTCATAAAACAGAACTTTTCCTAATCACAACATAAAACCCAGACCACAAATCTTGGGTGGCAGAGGTTTGGGATCAGGAATAAAACAGATTTACTGATATCTTTTCCTTAAGCCAAAAGTCTTGTATATTCCCTAGTTCCTCAATGTGATTTATTTCCTTTACCACGAGATTATTTTACGGGCGAGTGTGTCCAGAGGAAAGCGTCGCTTTTTTCTTTCTTTCTCTCATTTGATATGTTGTCATGGTTCACAAAATGGAGCCTCTAATTTGTGACTTGATCAAAATCTGAAGGCCCTGGACACGTCTCTCTTCTCTGGACGTGTTCACATGCACATTCCAAGAGATTCTCATTGCCAAGCAGCCCTTAATGCTGTGATATCCAGCTCAGCTTTGGAAGTTGCCTTTAGCATGTGAGTGTCCTGTGGTGCGGCCGTGACTCCCTCTGATTATCTGGGCACACGTGTAAATGCCACATTGTTTCTCTGGTGGGAGAAACTGCAAGTGTAAATACGGGCCAAAATGTACAATAGCTATTGAGAGACAGGAAGAAAACAGGAAGGGGAACTAGGGAGGGTGGAGGGGGAAAAGAAGGAAGGGAAAAAAAAACAGTGAGAAAAGAAGGAAAAAAGGGAAAGAAAGCTTTTGTAAAGAAGGAGAGGAAGAGGGGTTGAAGGGAGGGGAGAGGAATAGGGAGAAAACAATTAAATTATATCATGCATAGGCCCAGATTCCCTGCCAAGAGTGTGATCATTATGGATACCTAAGATGTATACCTAAACTCAATTAAAAAAAAGAAAATTCCACTCATGCTAAAACTTCTAATTTTCAGTCCTTTGTTGACACTGTTAGCCTGTCTGACTTGGGAAAACTCTCACTGCTGTAGCTGATTTTCTGGATTGTCATCACTGCTGGAACTCAGGATGTGTGGCGGGAATCACAACGGACAGCTTTGGTCCCAGGGCTCTATGCAGCACCGGTCTGTGGTTTGCATCTGGGCCTTGGCTCCCTCTTGGCACAAGTAAGGGCTGTGCTGCATGTTCCCCAAGGACCTTGGCAGTTTGGGGTGCGATGAATCTTTAACCAACGTGAAAATTGCTGGAGAGAATCCTGAGGTTCACGCTGTCTGCTCTGCTTCAAGGACTGGCCTGGTCCACAAGCGGTAACAACTTCTCGCTGTTCAAGGAGCTAAACCATGCCCCACAGGGGGAGAAGGTGGAGCCCAGGGAAGGCCAGGCAAGGTCAGAATTCAGGGAGCATTGAGAGGGTGGCTGGACCTCTGTGATGCACTTTCCAGGTGTACAGAGTAAAGACCCAAGCACCCTGCCACTGTTAGCCTGTAGCCACCTTCCCCTGAAGTTGCCCAGGCACAGAGAGTACAACATGCTACTGTGCTCCCTGTCAGATCCCAGAGGAAGTTCCTTTTCAGCCACTTTTAGGAAGAAAGTGTAGATCAAGTCTGCGGAGCATCAAAACAACTAACCATTTCTGTTAATTGTTTCAACAAAAAAATAAAGTAAAACAGATTTTACTAATCCATCAATACTTCAGTTGCCCTATAAAACCCAGCCTCTCAGAGTTTGCTGTCTGATCTTTCAAGACACCAAGCCAGTGTGTGACTGTAGCGGTGGCTGCCTTGGTGACTCTTGTGCCTGGCGACATGTCACAACCTCTTTCTGGCATGGGTTCTATGAGGGCTGGGTCCCGGCCTGTCATCAAAACTCCCCAGAAGATTCCAGTGTTCAGCCAGCTCATGATTCATTTGGGGGCCAGTTTTCAAACTTGCATGTAGATGAAGCTGGTTAGTTTCCTTTGGAGTTGATACATGAAGAGAAAACTGTTGCCTCTGATGGTGGTTGTGACCCGCCTTCCCCCTGGCTGGGCTCATGCTGTCTCCCTGCTCCTCTCACGGTTCTCGTTCAGACTCACTGTCCTCCCCGCTAGCTACTGTACTCTTTCTGTTACTTGCTTGAGGGCTGTAACTTGGAGTTGACTCCTATCAGGTCCCCTTCTCTATAGCTTTAGAAAAAGATATCGCGAAGCCAACATCCTGTGCACGTGCAGCTTCTCAGGGACCCTGGAGCAGTCCTCTCACTCTCAGGCCCGGTGTTTTCACAGCTCCCACTTCGCCCATGGAGATGTTCTTGTCTGGAGAAAGTGGAAACATCAAGAAAGAGGTCATAAGATAGAAGGCATTGATGAGCTTCTGGTGACCCTGACAAATGGCATTGGCTGGCCAAAGGTTTTCAGGGATAGTCTCAATTTTTATTTTGATGTAACATATTCTGCAACTCGTGAGTGCTTGCCTAGCCTTGGAGTGGTACCTGGGTATCTGATCCATGCATCTGCCTGCCATGGCTTGCCTGTCTGGAAACCGGCACACTGGTCAGAGCACACTGCTTAGATGATCCTGTTTCTGGAACAGTTTTTCCCACTAAGACTTTTGCAACAAGCCCCAGTTCTGTCCTACACATTTTTACTCTGCCTTCATCAGTGTTCTAGATCTGTCCACCTTAATATCTTTCTTTTCTGCTATTGCCACTGACTCCTGGGTCCATGTTGATTACTGTGACAAAGTACCAAAAACAGGTGGCTTAAACAACAGCAGTTCATTTCATGCTGTTTTGGAGGATGCGTAGTCTAAGATCAAGGTTCAGGCAGATTCGGGGTCCTATGCAGCCTGAACCCCAGTGCACTGATGCCACCTTCTCACTGTGTTCTCTCACATGGTGGAAGGGTGAGGTGAGTCTCCCAAGCCTCTTCTCTAAGGTCATGAATCCACTTTATGAGGGCAGAGCCAAATCGTCTCTTAACATGCCATCTTAAAGGTGAGGATTTCAATGTGAGCATTTTAAGAGCTCTCAGACAGTCTGTAGTGTGCATTTTGTGCCTACTTTACAATTCACTGCTGTTGCGTCAAAATCTCTCCGGTTCACTATCCTACTGAAAAGCTACCTCTGACTTGCTAAGCTCAGTCAACACAGATCAGGACTCTGTGTCCACACGTCGTCTACCAGTGACAGCAGAGACAAACCTGGAAGTGGACTTCCCTTCTCTCTCTCGCTCTCTCTTTGTTTGCTGTTGTTGTGGGTCTTCTTCTCCTTCATTGTTCGATCTCTTTTTGTGAGTGTGAAGGTAGTTTCGAGCCTCTTTGTAGCTGTTGCTCTGTCCTTCTCGTCTCCTCCTTCGCTCTTTCCCTCCAGTCCTCTGCATCAGTTTCCCAAAGTCAGCAGCGCCCCCTTGTCCTCCAGCCTCACTTCTGACCTCTTTCTCCTCTTCTGCCTCTGTATTTTCCCCCTAACCTTTTTGAATTTTAACCACTGAGGGTAAATTGACATATTAAGTACTTCTGTACTGCATATAATTTCCTGGTCTGTTTTAGATTTTGTTATGTAACCACAAATCTAGTTTTTATGATTAAAGATGGCAAATTAATGGTTACCTCAGTTTGTCATTTTCTAAGCTGTGATTGATTCTACTGTTACTGCTGATGGTCACTTTTAGCCAAAAGTGACATAACTGTTCTAAACACTATTCTTCCTGGTATTCTAAGACTGCAATTGACTAAGGGTCACAGAAAATACTGTGGCACAGTGCCGAAGAACCAGGGGTTGGACCAAAGAGGCAGTAACTTCTCATCCCTTACAAATTGAAGACGTAGGATCTTGCATCAGACTCAAAATCCAAAAATCAGTTACACCTGGAAGATACCTCAAGGGCTGGGGATATAGCTCAGTAGAATAAGCGCTTGCCTAGCAAGCGCAGGGTCCTGAGTTCGATCCCCAGTACCGCAAAAAAAAAAAAAAAAAAAAAAAAGTGGAAGATACCTCAAAGAAGTAGCCATTTCTTAAGGGTTCTAAATACTAGCAATAAAGCAACTAACCATAGGCGATTTACAAGCATCACCACAGGAATTAAACTACAGAAAACAAAATGAAACAAAACAAAACAAGAAGACAGTTAAACAAGATGCAACCCAAGATATCTTATTTACCAAAGGCAAACCCAAGATGTAATTAAAAATCTACCAACAAAGAAAAGCCCAGGCCCTGACGGATTCACTGCTGAATTTTATAAGAAATTTAGAGAAGACCTAATACCACTACTTCTCAAACTCTTTAATAAAATTGAAAGGGAAGCAATACTCCCAAATCCATTCCTGGAAGCAAGCATTACCCTGATACCAAAACTGGAGAAGGACCCAACTAAGAAAGAGAACTATAGGTCAATCTCCCTAATAAACATAGTTGCAAAAATCCTCAATAAGATACTGGCAAAAAGAATGCAGTAAATAAGAAGATCATATACCATGACCAAGTGGGATTCATCCCAGGGATGCAGGGATGGTTCAGCATACATAAGTCAATAAATATAATGCATGTAATACATCATATTAACATAGCCAAGGACAAAAACATAAGACTATCTCAATAGATGCAGAAAAAACTTTTGACAAAGTCAAGCACCCATTCATGATAAAAACCCTACAGAAAATGGGAATAGATGGTCTTTATCTCAATCTGATAAAAACTATCTATGACAAAACAAGAGCCTCCATCATACTAAATAGACAAAAACTGAAATCTTTCACTCTAAAATCAGAAACGAGACAAGGATGTCCACTGTCTCCATTCTTATTTATAGTCCTGGAAACTTTAGCCAGAGTAATTAGGCAAGAGAAAGAAATAAAATGAATAACAATAAGAAAGAAGTTAAATTATCATTATTTACAGATGACATGATACTCTATGTGGAAGACCTCAAAAACTGCACTAAAAATCTCTAGATTCAATGAGCAAATTCAGTAACATAGCTGGATACAAAGTCAACACTCAAATTCATGTACATGAATAACAAACTCACTGAGAGAAAAATTAGGGAAACAACACCTCTCACAATAACATCCAAAAAATGAAATTACCTAAGAATCAATCTAATGAAGGATGTAAAAGACCTCTACATTGAAAACTACAGTACTCTGAAAAAGGAGATTGAAGCAGATATCAGAAAATGGGAAGATAGCCCTTGCTTTTGGGTAGAAAGAACCAATATAGTGAAAATGACCATACTTCCAAAACTGTTGTACAGATTTAATCCAATTCCAATCAAAATTCCAACAGCATATCTTACAGAATTAGAGAAAACAACCCTAAAGTTCATTTGGAGCCAGAAGAGACCTAGAATAGCGAAGGCAGTTCTGGACAACAAAGGGAAGGCAAGGGGCATCACAACCCCTGACTTGAAATTGTACTATAAAGCTACTATGATAAAAACAGCATGGTACTGGCAAAAACAAAACAAAAGAAAAAACAGGCACAAAGATCAATGGAACAGTTTAGAAGATGTAGAAACAACTCGAGACATACTCAGTCATCATGTCTTTGACAAGGTGCCAAACACATTCACTGGAAGTAAGATAGTTTCTTTAATAAATTGTGATGGAAAAACTGTCTCTGCACACACTTAAGATTAAAATTGGACCCACCATGCACTAAACAAAATTTGAAATGGATTAAAATTCTAAGCATTAAATAAGAAATATTAAATCTGATGGAAGACAGAATAGGTAAACTTCTCAAAGACATTGGTGTAGGCAAAGGCATTATGAATAAAATCCTAATCACACAGAAACTATCACAAAGAATCAACAACTGGGATCTCATTAAAAAGCTTTTACACAGCAAGAGAACCGCCAACAGAGTGATGAGACAACCTACAATGTGGGTAAGAATGCTTGCCAGCTGTTCCTCAGACAGAGGATTACTATCAAGAACATATAAAGAACTCAGAAAAATCAGACCTTCCAAATTTAAAGACCTAGTCCAAAAATGGGCATCTGAGAAGAATATGCACTTCTCAGGTGAAGAAATACAAAATGTTCAACACCACTGGTCATTTGAGAGATGCAAATTAAAACAACACTGAAATTCCATCTCATCCCAGAAAGAATGGCAGTCATCAAGAAATCAACCAATAACAAATGCTGGAGGGGCTATAGGGAAAAAGGAGCCCTTCTCCACTGTTGGGAGGAGTGTAGAGTGGTGCAACCACTGTGAAAATCAGTGTGGAGAGTCCTCAAATAAGTAGGATTGGAGGTCCCATTTGACCCAGCTATTCCCCTTCTGGGTATCTTCCCAGAAGAATTAAAAACGTTGTACCACAGTGCTATATGTGTACCCATGTTTATAGCAACACAGTTGGTAATAGCTAGATTTTGAAAACAACCAAAATAGTCATTAACCAAGGAATACATAAAAAAATGTGATATTTTTATATAATGGAGTACTACTTAGCCATAAAGAAGGGTAAACTGGAATTTTATAGGTAAATGGATACAACTTGAGACCATACTCAAAGTGAAATAAATAAGACTCACATGTGCAAACATCATACTGTCTCCCTAGTGTGAGAAGCTGAAGGAGTAAATAAGATCCAAAATGTACAATCGATATTGGGAAGTGGGAAGAAATTGTTCAAAAAGAAAGAGAAACTGGGATGGGCAAAAGGAAAAAAACAAGGAAGGGAAAAGCAAATATATATATGATACTGAGATAGTTATACTGCTAATTTCTCTCAGTTCATTGAAAAGAAAGGTTTGTGCTAATAATTGTTCAGACCATTAAATGCCTATATCTTGTACTCTGAGTAACTAATTTAAAGATAACAATACACAATGTATTAACCATTGTTACCTCCCTATTATCTTGTTTTGAAATTTTTTTTCCTCTTTAAAAAAATCTCACTGGCTCCTTCTGAAAGTAGATTTTGATGTAACATTTATCTCTCTCCTCTCTTTCTTGTCTTGACTGAGATTTTCACCTTAAGGAAAAAAGAAATACCAGCAGATGATGGGCAGGGGACAGAGTGAGCAGGGGGCGCAAGGAGCCTGGGCTCTCCCTGGTGCTGAGTGGGTCAGGCTGAGGACCTTGAGGGCCTCCAGGCTCCTGTCCACTCCTTGGTCCATCAGTACACAGGATTCCCATCAAGCAAGTGTAGGGTCCTACCGTGAGGGACTGACTGTGTACACAAGCTGTGGAAGTCGGGGTGAAGGAGGGTGAATTTACGGCTCTCACCCTGAACTTGGGAGGAGAGCTCCCCTTGGTACCATGGACATTAGGAAATCAAGGGGGAAACGTTTGAGAAGTATGTTGTCTTTTTCTTCCATAGTTCATAAAATCTCACTTTTTCTTCCCACAGTTTCATATTTATGAAATAAATTATAGTTTACAGTTTTATTACAAAAATCCTTAGCACTTTAAAGAATCTGGCATTTGTTTAGTTTTTTCCGTTTATGATAAATGGCCAGTGCTGTAAGCCAAAGACATGGTGTGGGTCGGGAGAGCTGTTCTGAGTGTGAGTGCAGGAGTGCTTCCAAAACCTTCTGCATACCAGGAAGGAATTTGAAAAAAATAGTTGGTCAGCTTCCCTCATTGCTCTGTGATAACATTTTTTTTCCCCATAGAAGACTGAAATGTGTTAATTAGTATCTTCAGACTTAGCATTACTAGGCACTTTCTATTTCTGTCACTCCTCATTTTTGTTACCTTGGGGAACAGAACTGAAATTTGCTTGACTGAGATGCGTTTCCCATACGCCGTATCTTTTGCCAGTTTTCTCCTTGCATGGGGGCAGACCTTCCTCATCAGAGGTTCCTCCTTGCACCTGAGCCCCCGAGTCTGGGTGGAAGCACCTGCAGAGTTCAGTTCCGACCACATTCCAGATGCTTTCCCTGCCAGACATCTGGTTCTGTGTCTCCTCCATGGGTTTAAAGGACAGTTTTACCCTTGGATGCAATATAAAAACAATATTTTTCCTATTTTTCTGTATCTAAAGGAAGTCTTCAGTTTTACTTTCTTTTGTTCCTGTGAATGTCACCCAACAAACCCTAAATGCCATCTGTAACAGGGCTTCCCTGGGCTGCCTGCTCTCTCTGCTGCGGTTCACAGTCCCTTGTCTAACAAGGTCTCGAAAAGACACTGACGACTGCCCTCCAAGGGGCGTGTCTCTTGGTTTTGAGAAGTCTTTATGAATTTTCTTTCCCTTTTATTGTATGTGTGTTCCTGGGGATTGAGCCTAGGACCTTTGCTCTGAGCTACATACCAGCCTTTTTTTAATTTTGAGTCATGATCTGCCTAAGTCATTAAATTGCTCAGGCTGGGCTTAAACTTGCAATCTCCTGCCTCAGCCTCCCAGAGTACTGAGATTACAGGACTGCCCTGCCACACCTGGCGCTGTCCTTGTTCTTGACATGATTTTGTTGCTGCTATTGGAAGCTTTCAGTTCTTTTTTTAATTTTAAAGAGAACAAACAATAAAAACAATTGATACGAAATTGCAAAACAAGATCGTAGGAGAGTAACAGTGGTTGTGTATTGTTACCTTTAAATTAGTGACTCAGAGTACAAGATATAGGCATTTAATTATACAACAATATTAGCACAAACCTTTCTTTTCAATCAACTAATAGAAATTAGTAGAACTATCTTAAATACACACACACACACACACACACACACACACATATATATATATATATATATATATATATATATATATATAAATTTTTTCCCCTTTTCCCTTCCTTTCTTTTTTTGGTACTGGAAATCAAACTCAGGACCTTGCACTTGCCAGGCAGGTGCTTGTGCTGCTGAGCTATCTTCCTTACCCTTCCTTCCTTTTTTCTCTTTCCCCCCTTCCCAGTTTCTCTTTCCTTTTGAACAGTTTCTTTCTATTTCCCAATATCTCGTGTACATTTTCAATCTTATTTACTCGTTCAGCTTCTCACACTAGGGAGACAACATGTTTAGACATGTGAGTCTAATGTATTTCACTTATGAGTATGGTCTTGAGTTGTACAAATTTACCTACAAAACTCCATTTTATCCTTCTTTATAGCTGAGTAGTACTCCATTCTATAAAAATACTGCATATTTTTTATCTACTCCTTGGTTGATGGGCATTTGAGTTGTTTCCAAGATTTAACCGTTACAAATTATGCATCTATAAGCATGGATGAACATATATCGCTGTGGTATGATGTTTTTAATTCTGGGAAAATACCTAGAAGGGGAATAGCTAAGTTGAATGGGACCTCCAGTCCTCGTTTTTTGAGGACTCTCCACACTGATTTCCACAGGGGTTACCTCAACAGTGGAAGTGTTCCTTTTTCCCCAAAGCCATGCCAGCATTTGTTATTGATTGATTTCTTGATGACAGTCATTGTTTCTGGAATGAGATGGAATTTCAGTGGTTTTAATTTGCATCTCTTGAATGATCAATGATGTCGAACATTTTTTCATATATATTAATTTGCTGTTCGTATTTCTTCATCCGAGAAGTATATATTCATCTTAGATGCCCATTTTTGGATTGAATCTTTGAATTGCAGGGGGATCTGATCTTTTTTCAATTCTTTATAGGTTCTAGATATAAGTCCTTTGTCTGAGGGACAGCTGACTAAAATTTGTTCCCTCTCTGTGTGTTGTCTCTTTATTGGTGATTTATTTTGATGTGGCAAAGCTTTTTAATAAGATGAAATCCCTCTTGTTGATTTTTTGAAGTATTTCCTGTGGAGTTGATTGGGTTTTGTTCAGGAAGTCTCTGCCTATCCCTACGTCTTCAAGATTTCTACTTACTTTCTCTCCCAGTAGGTCTAGTGTTTTTGTTTTAATATGTAGATCTTTCATCCATTTTGACTTTAGTGCATGGTGATATACATGGGTCTAGTTTTAGTCTTCACCGTGTGCAGAGCCAGTTTTTCCAGCACCATTTGTTGAAGAGGCTATCTTTCTTTCAGTCAACATGTTTGGTCAAAGACAAGGTGGCTGAGTGTGTTTGTAGTTGTGTCTGCATCTTCTAATCTGTTCCATTGATTCTTTTCTTAATGAATGTACTTACGGAATTTTTCTTGGAGCTTGGTAATCAATTCTTTGTATATACTTCTTTATTTATTTATTTATTTTTTTTTTTTGCGGTACTGGGGATTGAACTCAGGACCTTGTGCTTGCTAGGCAAGCACTTATTCCACTGAGCTATATCCCCAGCCCTTCTTTGTATATACTTCTTCCTGGTTTCACTACAATAGACTCTACATCTTGACTAATACTTGTTTGTCTTTTAATGTGCTCTGCCTTTTGGTAGATCTTAGTAATTATCCAACCTGGCGATTTTGATCAAAGTCACGTTCAGATCACAGGAAGTGCAAGAGATGTAGTGACTGTGGTGTTTTCCCCTCTTCCTCTTCTCCTCATAGGCACTTGTATTTCTTGCCTTGTTAATAAAGTGAGTACTCTGCTGTCTTTTGGACTAAATATATATATATATATATATATATATATATATAATTGATATGTACTAGTGCATGTCTGTTTACAATGCTGTCTTAGGAATCAGATTGAGATCTATTATCTCACAGTTGATTTCTATTCCCTAGCTATGTTTCCTGTGTAGGCCAAGGACATTTTTTGTATATATTTATAATAGGAATAAGAGCCAGTGGTATGCTGATAAATATTTAATAACTAGCTATCAAGGGAAAAATACTCTGATTTGCAATTTCTGGCCGTCATGGATAGTTTCAAACTAACAATAGTTTAACAAGTGGCTCAAAAAATTCTTGAAAATGTGTGAAGGTGTGAGTTGTATGACTTTACCAATTATAAACATCTTTCTAATCATGATTTCATTTCTGACTTACAAACCACCCCAAAGTGCAGACAGTAGTATGTGTGAGGAGCTTGTTTCTCAGTGGCTTAGGGTACTCAAACTAGATCTGCAGTGGGCAGGGCAGGGTTGTCACACTGGTTCTGAGCTTAGCTCTCTTAGTGTGCTTGTCAGGGGAAGGAGTACATTGGTGGTGCCATGTCTGGACTCTAAAGCAATATATTGAAAATAGCTATTTAGATCATTTGAGTAAGTTATTCATTTTTAGTTACTTGAGAATGTCCTTTAAGAATAATAGTTTGCTTGTGGAAGAGCGTGGTCATTTTCTCCCCTATAATCCTCAGACCTCATGTCTGTGTAAAAGGGTTTTGGGTTTTTTGGGTGTGGTTGCTTTGCAGTTCTTTATTTCTTCAGGATAGTGTGAGGGCAACCCTTCCTTAGTGATGCACGAGTAGACCCAGGATGACTTCCTCATTTCTCTTCCTATAGAGGCTTTGCCAATGTCTCCATTCACTTACTGGTTTAATAGAAGTTACCTCAGGTGACCCAGGGAGCACTGGATACCCTTGTTGCTTTTGGAAACACTTTAGCTTGGTTGGCAGGGTTTTCTGTAACAGCTGTGATCATCTTGGAGTGACTCGCAACATGGCATGGCGTCGGTGACGGTGGCAATGCTAGATTCGCTGAGGGCCTGTCGCGGGCCGGGTGTAGTTGGGGGCGCTCTACGAGCACCATTTCGTTTTTGTTTCGTCTTGGCCTGCAGGCGCTTTTGTTTTCATTTGGCCAAAACTGAGGCCGTGTAGGTAAAACACGCCAGTTCATGTGGCAGGTAAGCAACAGAGCTAGTATTTGATTGAATTTTTCCTGTCTGCAAAGGACTTATGTGCTTTTCACATGGTGCGGGTGGCCCCCCGTTTCATAAGGGACTATAATGTACAGACGCGTCTCCGTGAGCTGTCAGAGAAGTACGCACTGCAGTGCGCACAGAGTGTGTAATGATGCCCTGTGGGGCCTGCAGCCTCACTATTAAAAATATGTTGAACTGATAATAATTGTTACAATTGACATAGCTCATAAAATGTTTAAAAATGAAAATATAGTTTCATGTCAAATTTAGATAAATATGAACCCTTACTTTTTGTAAGACAGTATGTTTCTCTCAGACCCTTTGGGTAGATTAAACTCATAAAACTGTCAAGGGATGGATCACAGCTTCTTTCCTATATGAGGATCTTTAAACCAGCTCATCTGTTTGTTCTGGACTTTTTAGGAAAGTAGGGTAATGAGTCCCTTGTTTCTAATCTCTGTGAGACAAAAAGGCAGCTTCAGCCAAAACCTACCTATTCCCAGTCCCCAAGACATGTGCAGAGGAAGGGCCCACCCAGAGGAGGGACCCTGATTTTCCTCTCTTGGGGAGTCACCGCACGCTGCTGAGGAAGTTGCTCTTGCAGAGCGCTGTTGCTCTGTGCTGCTCACACGGGTGAAGCCACGAGGGCTGACGCTGCAGATGTTTCTCCGTGAGGGTCTTTGTGCCGTGTCCGTCGCAGAGTGAGGCCAGCTGGCAGTATGTGAACAGGCTTCCACGTTGTTTTCTTTAGGTAAAGTTTATAGTAAAACACACACAGCTCAACATGCTTGTCAGTGTGTTGCTTATCCCTTTTCATTAATCTCATCTGTGAAGGAAGATTTTCGGAGGAAAGTGGAAAAGACTTGAGAAGCTTTTATTTTTATGTTTTTCCTGCTTCTTGCTCTTTTATGTCTGGTTTGGATTTTAAGAAACTCTCGGTACATCCTTGAAGCGATTTATCCTTGTTGCTTCTGTTCTCTACACATTGGCACTGTCAAGACGTAAAAACCTGAGGGTAAGAGATGCTATTTCAGGTAGAGGACTGCACGCACAAGTATTTGAAAGGAGTGGGAGGCTGGCAAGGTCACACAAAATCCCATTGTTTCTACCATGTTCAATTTTCTATTGATTTGTGAAATCCTGTGTTCAATCTCTTGTTCTGCATTTGCAGACGGTTCCACAAAGAAAAGGTAGAGGTCAAATTTTTTTAATAAAAGACTTTATTGTATAGCTTTAAAAATTATAAATATGAATGGGGTACTATCTGATGTTTCAATATGTAAAGTATGCATTATACAGTGTTTAAATCAGGTTAAACAAACCTATCTCCTTAAACATGAGTTAAACATGTATTGTTTTTTGGTAGTGAAAACATTCATTTAAAATCCTTTCTTTTACTTTTAGAATATATACAGGCCATTATTGTTGGTCAGCTAACTTTTTTGTTTGGTCAGAAAAACTATGATGTTAGTCTGAGTGAGTCTTATGTGGAAGTATATGAGTTAAGTAGCTGGGGGTCATATCCTGTGTAAGATTTTAGTAGACCCATCTCTGTTCCACCCTGCTCCACAGGATGGTCGCTGAGGGCCTGTAGAGACATCCATGGAGCTCCCCATTCTGGAGAGGAGCAAACTGAGGCCCAAAGAGGTCAAGCTTCCTGTCAAGGTCCTAGGTGAGCTTTGGGGAGCAGTTACGGCATCAGCTCAGCAGGCTCTTCTGAGCTAGGCAAATGCATGTGGTGTTTGATATTTGAAATCCATGGGTCTCCCTCTACTTTGGAAGAGTGTTTTCTAGTGTCACTCCTGATGTTTGCCAAAGGCCACCATCGGTGGCCAGCGACTTTGTCACGGTAGGGAGTGTGTCTTCAGCATTAGGCATGAAGAGGAAATCAGAAGGCATGGAGAAATCTCAGAGGTACGTGCAAAGGGATAGCAGGCCTGTGTCGTATTATGAGTCCCAATCTAGGATCCAGGATATAGTCATCTTTAGCCCCTTAAACACTGGGTTGAGTTTTAAAAGCAGCTATAACCTGAAGTGGGGCATGAGTGCCCTGCACTGTTTGCCCACATGTTGAACACTAGCTGCCCAGCCCTCCCTGCCAGCCCTGCCTCTGCGGCTCACTTCTGCTTTCCTTCTCCGTTCCCACTACTCTAGGTAGCTCCTAGTTGTCCTTTTGTGATCCAGTATCATCTTTAAAACTGCAAGGAAGAAAACCTTTCTGTGGGAGCAATAGCTGTGCAGGCCGATTCCACACCGGTGCTTGGCTCTCTGGGAATCCGGGCCCTTGGCGGTAGACATTATCCTAGCAGATGTGCAGGGAGGGCTGGGAATCTAGTACTCCAGAAGCGTGTTTATAACCTTTAGATTTCATTTATTGGGGTGTGGTCATTTTGGTCTTTCTAAAAGTGGTCAGAGCCAGTGTTTCCAGACCATACACATTGTCCTTCATCTCAGTCCTGGGCCATAAAGCTCATCATCAAGGCGCCAGCCCAGTGAAACTGGTAGGATCAGTACTGTCCCATGCCGGACCTTGGAGCCCGGTGTGTGATGCAACTGAACGCTGTTGACACAGCATCCCTGGCTGTCCACACCCTGAATATTCAGACAGAAGGAGAACTTCCGACCAAGCTGTTGTGCTAAGTGGCCATGGACCTGGGCTTCACAGACCCAGGAGAGTTCAACTGTATTTTGGTTGTGGTGTTCAATGACTTTGACGACTGGATAGATCACTTTGCTCTTTGAACTGGAGATTTCTCACTAATAAAATAAGAAAGTTGGATTCGATTATGTCTTAAGTTACCAAGCACAAATGTAACAACAATTCTTTGATTTATTGTGAAAAACTAACAATAACAACAACCCATGGCAAACACTTCTAAGGTTCCAAGCATTTTCAAAGTCCCACACATTTGATGTTCAGAATTATCTTAGCCCATAAGTACTGTGATGCAGATCACTGGACCAACAGAAGTTGGCTACTTGCCTACAGATGGCCCACAGGATCCCAGATACAGGGAGGATGGACACCTGCCCCCAGATGACCAGTAAGCCAGAGAGCTGTGACCTGGAGTCTAACCTCAGTGCCAAATTCCAACTAGTACTAACTAAAGGGGCATCGAAGAGAAATTAGGTCACAATAAGAAGGAGAAAGAAGAGAATCACATCTTCTACTCTCTACCTGTCATGCTGTGCGTGGATTCTTCGTCTAACCTTTGACGGAAGGTGTAATTAATCTAGTCACGGGAAGAGCAGGGTTCTTAGGCAGGCAGGCATCAGGGAACAGTGCCATGTGGGCTTTAGACACAAGAGGGCGCCATGGCGTAGGGCCAGCTTCTTGCAAAAACTTCGGGAGAGACAAGGTCACATTTCTGGGACCTCATTTGTCACCTTGGGCGCCCGGTTTTTATTCTTGTAAAGTACAGAACAAAAATCACAGACAAAGCAGCCCCTCACAGGCCTCTGTGATGCTGTCCCTGTCTTCCTGTGGCCTGGCTTCCTGTCAGCGGCCCGCTGTGCCCCATGCTCCAGGCTCTCTGTATTAGTGGTGAATGGAATTACACCATCACCAAGAATATTTCATTTAAATTTGCTTTAAAAATATCTTATTATACAATTACATGTCTGGCTAGTGATCACACTGCCATTCCATGTGGTCAGAAATGAGAAAGATTTAAAGAAGTGATTGTTTAGCGGACCGCTGAAGTACCTGTTGGGCCTCAGATGAGAATGAGCAGAAGGAAGAATGAGGCTGATTGGTCTGGGATTCCCCACAGCCCCAAGCCAGGGCCCTAAACTGCGATTGGAACTGTGCTTAAAAAATAGTAGAGGGACTTGGTGAGCTCCGGGGAGAAGCTGAGTGGGCCTGTTCTGGCCATGGGAGAGCCCCGCTAGGTGTGCAGATGCTTTTAATTAATTGCACCGCTGGCAGATCCTCCTAGTGTGTGGGACAGGAGGACCTCATTTCCTTTTTTTTTTTTTTTGCGGTACTGGGGATCGAACTCAGGACCCTGCGCTTGCTAGGCAAGCGCTTATTCCACTGAGCTATATCCCCAGCCCATGGACCTCATTTCCTATGTCTCGGCCTCACAGCCCCTTGGCCCGTGTGTTTTTCTTCTGTGAGCCACCTGCCAGCTTTCCGCTCATACTGTGCCCAGACATCTTTCCTTACAAGATTTTACAAAAGACATTTTACATCTTCCCCAGTGAGCATAGGTGGATGACCGGAAGCCCTGTCAGGAAAGGGTCAGAGATGGTGTGTTGCTAACCCAGAGAAAACTGTCTTTTTAATCCACGAGCCTCAGCTCTCCTGCTCAGATCGTACCACCTCTAGAAGGCAAGCAGATCGCACCGTCACTGCTGGGAAGGGGCGGACAGAGAAAATTCTTCTGCTAGTATCGCTGCTGCTGGGTCACAGGGCAGGTACTCCGGCAGCCCACAGATTTCAAAGCTCCTGTTTCACTGGCTGGCTGGGGACAATCACAAACAAGGCAAATCCAGTCTCTGGGGATGGTGTCTCTAGAGAGCAATAGTTATGTCTGCTTTTGAAGAAAGTGCTCTGCATGTGGTGGGGCGTAGGGTGGGCAGGGGACGTGCTTACCACTGCTGGCCTCGGGCCCACCACCCTTTGCCGAAAGTTCCTATTGCCTGGGTCCTTCTCTCGCACGCCATTGTTCCTATTTTGGCTCTCAGTGCCCATTTCCTCCTCTACCTCTCCTTTCCCGCTGCCCTTTATTCCCCTTTCTGCCTTTCACCCACCTTCTCTTCCCTCTGTCTTTGCCACTGTATTTTAGTTCCTCCCCAAGGATTGGCTGGGTAGTCCTGAGCTGCCTTGTGGCCCCGGATGTCAGGACAGGGTAAGACTGGCCTCCAGTTGCGTGTCCCTCGGGAAGCTGGTGGTGAGTCTGCACTATATCCACCTTTCTGTTTGTGACAGAGGTAAGAAGATAATAACATGAAATCAAGTCTAGGGCCTTGAGAGAGTCACATTTATGCACTGAGGCACAGACTGTGAAGTAAGTAGCAAGGAGAGTTCCACTGCAATTATTGACAATTAGGACAAGAACAGGCTGTGTGCTGTACCCATCCTGCCCTCCGAAGAGGAGGGAGGAAGCAGGATTGCGAGCCCACTGGGAGGCGCCCCTCAGAGGGCTGGCAGAGAGGGCTCCCATTGCGAGGGCGTGCGGGCTAGGAAATGGATGCTCACACATGTTGGCTGGAATGAGTGCTGAGCACAGGGTCCTGGAGTCGGGATGGCGGAAGCTGAAAGAATTTTACCACAGGGGTCCTGTCTTGTTCCTTCTCTCAGGTGTGGAACAAGGAAAGCAAAGGCAGCCTCTGACCATCACTGTCCACTTCAGCCTGGAAACTAGTGGTGTGGGAGCCTCTTCCTGAGGATCTTGGGGTGTTAAGGTTTGTGTCTGGATGTCTACCAAAAGCCTCATGCAGTCATGGGGTGGACTTCTAGAGTTAATGATTGATTCATGGTCCAATGTTGGGATTATGGGTGTGAGTGCTACACCCACCCACCTGCATGCACACACATGCACACGTACCTCTGCTTGTGATCCTCCAGGCAGACCAGCACCAGGTCATGCACACACGTACCTCTGCTTGTGATCCTCCAGGCAGACCAGCACCAGGTGTCGGAACTGAGAAACTTCAGCTTTGGCATTTGATCACCTGCTCTGTCGAATCGTGCAGGAGTGGCCCTCTGCGTGGCCAATGCTGGCTTTTCTTATTCTTTTTGTTTGCAGTCCCCATTTTATTAATGAGAAAATGTGTCAGACTGGTCCTTGTCCCCCTTGTCCTGAGATTATTCCACCCCCTTCCCCTCAAGACTCTTCTCCATTCCTCCCAGCTCCCCTTCTGACTTAGCTGTTCCCTGGATGGTCCTGAGAGTTGACCCTGATCTAATGATTTGGGTCTGCTTTGGGTCCCTCACAGACCTCCCAGGGTAAGGCAAGGGCTTTGGACCAGGAACGAATGTTGTCTTCAGGAAGTTGGTTACCTGTCTTGAGTACTGGATTGGGTGTGTCTTTCTAGGACTCAGGTTGTAGCTGTTTGCTAGATTCTGTTTATTTTTCCATTTCTTTACTCACCATTGCTTGAGATTGTGCTGTTTGCATACTGTCTGCTTGTGTGTCCCTCTTTCCATCTGTTCTGGAAAAAAACCAACAATAATGGAGTTTAATTTTAAACCAACCCAGATGACAGCAGACAGGTCTTGACAATGCTTTGGAACGGTAGAAAATTCTCATTAAGTTACTCGTCCGCTTGACTCATTTTCCACGCACAGCCTGCTGTTGGGATGCCACTTGTTTTCAAGATAAGTGCATGTTTCAGAGGCACGTTCCTTGTACCGCAGCTAAGCAGTTATTTAAGAAATTGGATTTGACATATGCTTTTGGTTTTAATGTTTCCTTTTGCATCTAAAATAATCTCCAGTTGCAGTGACTTTCCATTACCCTGTATAAAGACATTTTCTGGCCTCTTCAGGAGCTTCAGTGATCTTTGTAGCAGAAGTTGGTGAGGCACCTGCACCACCCTTGGGGCAACACAGAGGGGGCCTCATACCATTTTTCTTTCCTGAGTGATGATCTGATCTCCTGCCATGAGCTGACTTTCTTTTTTTTTTTTTTACAATTTTTTTTTATTTTTTTAAAAAAATAAAAGTACAAAAACATATTAACAGACAGACACCAATTAGCATAAAAAATAGTACAATCACAACTGATCTATAGACAAGGTGGCATGGTCTCAACAGTGGTTATTGCTTTATCCATTGATATCTTTGAAGTGTAAATATATGAACCCATATACAGACATGCAAAATTGGTCAGACCATTTATCCTCTCAACAACAGAAAAACACAAAAACCAAACATCCAAAGACAGAAAACAAAACAGGCAAACAACAACAACAACAAAAACAAAAAACCACCAATAGTTGCTGTTTTGCATATTGATATCTTCGAAGTGTGTGTTCAGGATAATACATACAGACATACAATATTGATCAAATAACCCGTCATCAATTATTCCTTAGCATTAAGTGATATAATACAATAGTAGAACCATGTTAGCCCTCCTGCATATATGTATATTCATATATACATACATACATTTCTGTCTCTTTCTTTTCTCCTTTCCCTC